>JARBJD010000005.1:600000-791991 GCA_033064195.1 Blattamonas nauphoetae
GGTTGTTCTTGTTCTGTACGCACGAGGATCACGAAACCTGCAACGGCTGGAATCGATCAAGCGCTCGTCGGTTCTTTCGAAGTTTGGGGAAAGCGGGTCGTTGAATGGGCAGTGGACGATTCGTGGGTTTGGGATGTCGGAGGAATGGGAAGAAGAGCTGTGGAAGGTGAACGATGAATGGTCGATTCGGTTTCTTCTTGTGTGTGAGGGGCAGCTGTGGTCGTCTCTGTACACGTCGGTGATCTCGTCGCTGTTCATGTGTGGGGTGGTGATCTTTGGGTGGAACTTCATGTCGCCTGTGAAGCTGGCTGTTGGGATTGAGTCCGCACTGGAGTTTGGATACCATGGCCAGCAACTGGTTGGATTGACCGTGGACATGGACACTCGGATGACGAGTGTGGAGCGAGTTCTGTTTTATGGCGAGAAGCTTCCACGAGAACGAAACACCAAACGAAGTTCATCTCGCTCGTCAGGAGCCCACTCAACCGCATCAAACCCAACAGCATCATCACACTCGGCAGAATCATCACATTCAGCAGGATCATTGGAGGGAGAAGGAAGTGGACAGGAGGAAGTTGGAACAGGCCGAGCTCGCTCAGGACAGATCAGATTTGAAGACGTGACACTTCGATATCGGAAAGGACTTCCAGCAGCACTTTCGAATGTGTCGTTCTCGATTGAAGGGGGAGAGTCAGTTGGGATCTGTGGACGAACAGGAGCAGGAAAGTCATCGTTGGTGCAAGGACTTCTGCGTCTTGTTGAGCTGGATTTGGATGAGGATGAGAAAGAAGAGAAAGGAAAGAAAGAGAAGAAGGGAGGAAGAAGAGAAGAGGGAGATTCAAAAGCAGAACGCAGAGGACAGAATGGACGAATTCTTGTGGATGGAGTCGACATCTCTTCGATTGGGCTTCGTGAGCTGCGTCGATCGATTGGAGTGATTCCACAAGACGGGAAGCTGTTCAGTGGGACGATGCGATGGAACACAGACATGTCGGGTGGGCACAGCGACGAGGAGGTGTGGAGGGTTCTGGAGATGGTTGAGCTGGGAGGAGTGGTGCGCTCGATGGAAGGAGGGCTTGATCATGTGGTGGGGGATGGGGGGAGAGAGCTGTCGACTGGGCAGCGACAACTTCTTTGGATGGCGCGGATGATTCTGGACGAGAAGGAGATCATCATTCTGGACGAAGCGACAGGAAGTGTGGACACTGAGACAGAACGTCGGATGTCTCAGATGCTTCAAGAGGAGCTTGTGGGGAAGACGCGGATTGTGATCTCGCACGGGATGGAAGGGATTGTGGGTCTGGACAAAGTGATTGTGATGGAGGATGGTCGAGTTGCTGAGTTTGGAGAAACTGAGAATCTTCTGAATGACCCGAACTCTCGTCTGAACACGTTTGTGAGAGAGACAGAGATGGAGATGGAGGAGAACGCGGTGGACGAATAACACTCAACATTACTTTCTGAGATTTTAACCATTCGAACTCTTATTCACGTCTTTACGAACTTATGACATAATCTTGTTTATTGAAATTTGCCTCTCCAGTGAAACATCAGTTTGAAAAAATGTGATTGGGATTGTGAAAGAGTCAATATGACATGTACTATTCAAGGATTTATATCTTGTGGTTTGGATCAGACTTCGATCATTTCTTTCATCGCTCAATGGGAAACAACTCCAACTCAAGCCAACACATTTCTGTCCGGCCATTCAACGAAGATGTACATATTGACCCAACTCCCTTGTTCCTGAGAATCGAGCCCGACACTATCCACACGATCCAACAAGCATCCCCACCGTTCTTATCATTTGTTAACTTCATCAAGGAAGGAAACAATCTGGATTCTGAAGAGACCAGACATGCATGCACTCTTTTGACGATCCTCACGCCATCAAGCGGCCAGAAATTCACATCCGACGAGATCCTCTTCGAACTTATCCAAACCGGGGACGGCTCTTGTTGTGGTTTCGCCAATTCGATTGTAACGCTCCTTTCATCATCCAACGAGGAGATTATCAAGTCGACACTGTCACTTCTGAAGCAGGTTGTGTGTTCAAGACCTCCGACCACACGCTTCGATATTATCGATACAAAACTCTTTGCACTCCTCCCACAATCATTTTATGAGCAAGATCTTCATCTTTTGACCCACACAGGTTTGTGTCTGATGAGGATCGTGAACTCAAACCTCTTCATGTTACGTCCTGGTAATACCCAATCCATCTGCCAAAAACGACAGATCTCCGTGAATATCTTTCAACACACCTTCATTGACCAGTTTTTCAATCCCATCATACCTTTTCTGAACTTCATCTGCAATGGTCGACGCCGAATCAAAAATTCGAATATTTCAAATGATTCAAGCGGTTCAAGTGATTTGAATGATTCAAGCGATTTCTCCGATCTTCTTGGAACGATTGTCGACTTCTCGCCCTTCCTGAAAGAAACAACCCAATACATTCTGTCATCTCCTCTTGCCCTGGCACTCACAGACTGCTTCCACTTCTACGAAACGGACGAAGCGATCACCATTCTTTTTGAGAGACTGATGAGAGGCGTCGGTGCATGGCCGAGGGAGGGTCAAGATGTTCGGAAGCGATGGCAACGGATTCTGGTCAAGCTGGACGATGAGGGCTTCTCTGACGAGATCGAACTCCATTTTCGGTGTGGAGGGTGGACTTTTACAGAAAGGGGGAGAGTCTTGATTGGAGCACGACTGATCCACATGTTGGGTGGAAATACTCGATTTATGGAAAAATGAGAGACTGATCTTATCGAGTTCTCGTCGTATCTCTATGCATGCAGAGTCGTTCAAACACTGTTCAGAATGCTGTCGACACAAGATAGCAAACCACCTTCTCCAAGTTCCTATCACTCTGATCACAACACTCGAGTTTGGAGAGTTTGTTGTTCAATGATTTCTCTTCGATGCCAGAGGTAGCCCTATCCTATACCTGTCTGACATGACATGACAGACCTCTTTTTCGGAAAATCGTTGACATGTCATGACATGGAAGTTTTTGTTTATGGGTCATCGATCTTTTCTCATTTCCTTGAATAAGACGATCATGAGGATACTTTGAAGTTTAAACGACTCTACTGTGTCTCTAATCCAGTTCGATGGGGCAATGGCTATCATTAGTTCCGTTTTAACGTCTTTCGACGCCATTTCCTGAGAGTCATGGGACGATCCTGAGCCTCAGACTGAAAAGGCTAGATTAGTTCCTCCATCATATTCATTCGATTTTCCGTTGTCCACTAATGCAGTTGAATGACAATTTCAAACTATCTCACCCTGGTACCAACATTCGTTCAGTTCATCACTTCCGTGTCTCTTCGACTAGATGATAATCGGTCATGTTTACCAATTTCCTGTTCAATCAAAATTTACATGATCTGTATGATGTTTAAACAACTTTTTTCATTCTTTTCCAGTTGTTTAGCCTGTTATTCCACGTCACAACAAGTCTCGCGACATGTCCTAAACCCGACAATGTCAGCAAACAAAGATGCTATCACACCAAGTTCATCCTTTTTCAGTGGTATCTCTCTTTTTTTCCGTAATTCATCTTCTTCAGAAACCACATCTGTCCCTCTGATCACGTCTGCGTTGATGTTGACTTCTAACGGTTCAGTGAACAAACTTTGACTCCTACATGATGGAAAACAGATTCTTTCGATCAACTCAAACAAAATCTCTTGTCGCTGCAGTCTTGATCCGCATCTCTCACAACCCATTCGTCAACCTACTTCTCTGCTTCTTCTCTGAGAATTTTCTCTTTGAATGCTCTGTTTTTTTCTTCTATGACATGATTTAATCCGATTCGGGTGTTTTTCCCAGTTGTTTCATCTTCATTACCATGATTTTCTCAAATTTTTCTCTTCCACCACCTGATATGTCTCTGATAGAAATGATTCTCAAATTGGAGTGAAAGGAGATGGTAACATGTTTTCAAACACCCAGAGTGCGAAATACGAGCTTCGGTAGTTCAGACGGTGATCGGTCCCATTGAGGTGTTTTATTGACATTTTGACATCGAAAAAAAGCCTGTCACACAGCTATACCTATCCTTTATTATCAGATTTTCATCAATCATTTTTATATGGAAGACATTCGACATCTTCTTGAATTTTATTTCGATAATGAGAAGAAAAAGAGAAAGGGCATAATCAATTCTCACCAATCATCTCCAAACCCTCTCGAGCTCATTGAATTCTCTTGCATCGGTGATGAAAGGCGGACTAGAACCAATCATGAAGCAATGGAAGTACTGTAGCGGAGGAAATCAGCGAACAGTCCCATTGTGACACGAATGGATTCATATGAGATCTTTCACAGATGGATGTGTCTCATATTCACGTGTCAACCTCCGGGAGGGCGAGTGAAGATGAGCAATGTGATGTGCACATCTTCGGGTTATTTAATTAGTATGTCATTTTTTTCTCAGATTGGTCTCAATACCAGTTTCCTCTTCTCTTATGCAATTGTTACTTTTTCTTCCTTCACTTTTCGTGTGTATTCTCCTTTTCCAAACCAGTTGTCGTGATGTTTGTGAGCCTGGTATCGACATTGATATCTCAGAACAATTATGCGACCTTCATCAAGTATCTAGCCCTTCTCATCCCGTCCATTTTGTTCATTTTCTCCATCCTTTGTTTTTTATACACTGATTTATTTGTACTTCTCTTTGGTAGCCGGAATTACGTTATGGGAAACTGCACGCTGACAGGATATTCAGAGATGAGTGCACCGGCACCCACAGCAGGTATTGTCGTTTTGTTGCTTGAGATGTGCTAGAATCGAGAAATGGATTATGTATCCACCGTTTCGGGGTGAATCTTGGTTCAACGCAACAGATCGCATCGTCGATCATCGAAGTCACGTGTGCAATTTCATTGTTCATATTTTGTATCTATTATTGGTGTGTGCTTGTTTCTCAGATCAGGAGGTTGTACAGTCGAATCACGAAGACACACTCATTGGCCAGACTTTTCAGAGCCGTCTTTGCTGATAAATGAACAAAACACATTTTTAAACCACCATCCAGTGATTAATCTTTTGTTTACATCGTCAGGGAGTTCGAATGCGATCTCTTCAGAAGCTGACCAAGCCCAGCGGATTAACCCAACACAAGAATCCTTCGCAATCCTCACTCACTCTCCTAACCCTTCAGAAAATCATACCACCACAACACCAAGATACAGTGTAGTGAAAGAACCGGTCAAAACGTCAGGATCTTGGCCATCGGAACAGGAAAGGAAGGAGGAAGACCAGTCAAGCTGGTTTCCGTTTCCTCTCACCTCAAATCCTGCTGGCCCACCATCATTTCTTATTCTGGCAACGTCGCAGGCCCTTCCTTCTAAAAGCTGCATGTATAACCCGAAAACATTGAGCGAAGACCAAAACAGTAAAACAGCATCATTTGCATTCTCGCCTCTATTTTCTCCTCGAACCTCACAGACGTCCTCATCTCATCCTGCACACCTCACCTCCTCCTCCCTTTCATCTCAACAGAGACAGACGCTGATCTCGCCTGGTGCACCAATTCTGTCTGTCCCTCGTCCGCTGATCGGGATTGACTGGCTGTTTGTCGCGTTCATGTCGTTCATCCCGCTGGTGCTGATTGTGTCAGTTGTGGCGTGGATTCCATATCTGCTCTGGCGTGCCTGCACAAGATCGAGACACCTACCAACAGGAAGAGTTGGAGAAGTCCCGGGAGAGGCAGAGCCAGTGGCGAATGAAGAACGGAATGATGATGATGTCTTCAACGAATTGTTAGCATTCGGAGGCCGCGGAGAACAGAGGGACGGAGGACAAGCTCCCGAGAATCGTGAGCACGCGGAAGAAGGAGAGCGGAGAAACAGAACGACGCCCGGATATCAACCACTCGAGATCGAACGTGAGGGACACAGACCGACTGACGTTGAACTCGCACGGATGCTTCGACACTGAAGGTTCTGACACGTTTGTTGCATGCTCTGCAACAGTCCTCATTAATCATCATAGTTGGCACTACTCTTCCCGTGGCTTCATCTCGTACCCCCTTTTTTCATTTCAATAGAATGTTCTTCTTTCTTCACTGGGTCTTGAAAGACGGAAATCTTTCCGAGAGCCATACACATCCGCATGCTATTCACTCATGAATGATATCTTCCCCACAGACTCCAACACGTACGGCACCGACAAGCAAGCGATGCTGGGCAACATCCTGCTCTGCACGCCTGTCCTGACGGAAGGAGCAACGTCTGTGGCTGGGTACTTCCCTCTCGAGCGGTGGTACTCGTTCAACACCGACGTGGAAGACGCAGCGGTGTCGATGAAGGGAAAGCAGGTGACAGTGTCTGCTCCGATCTCCACCTGCCCCGCTCACTTCAAGGGAGGCAGCATTGTGACCAGACAGCGCACACGCGCTCTGAACATTCAGAAGATGAAGGACTCGCCGATCTTTGTGACAGCGTTCATGAGCAAAGACAACACTGCTGAAGGATTCCTGTTCGTGGACGACGGTGTGAAAATGACTCGCTTTCAAAGTTCCGTCGGAACAACTTGCCATTCACGAGGCTGTACTGACCCACGTTCTCCTACCGTCAGGAGATTACATCCGCTCTCTCTGCCGTTCGATGTCGTCGACTGAGAGTGTTGCACAGTCGAATGCGCTGATGCGTGTTCTGAATGAAATGCTTGCGGTCTGCCCTGCTTATCGGCCCACTTTCGGTTTTGTGTGCTCTCTTCCCGCTGTCTGGACAACAGCGAAGTTTCTCGTCTTCTTTGACGATGAAGAGCTGATCCAACGCGCAGTGTCATTCACTCTGAGCCTCATCATGGATTGGACAGCGATGAAAGGAGACGCACGACTGAACAGGCACGCACTCTTCCGCTCGCTGCTCAAGGAGAGCATGCTGGACATGTGCGAGCAACGACTCAAAAACTGCAAAGACACTTGGGACGGGAGTGACATTGCGGAAGGGTCTTTGGAGACATTCCACTTTCTGGGAATGAATGTCGGAGAGCTGGAGTGACGACACTGTCTTGTGGGATCTGGTCAGTACGATCAATCCAACTCATTTCCACGAACTCATGGTTAAAGAAGCCAAAAAGCAAATGAAAGCCAAAAACAAACAAAAATCCACATGTTGTAGAGATGTTTAAATTCCACAGTCACACCTTTTGTCACACCTCACAAGATCTCTATCCTTTTCGGTTCGAAACTAGATGAAGTTGCACTCGACCACTCTCAGCTTTGACGAGAGACGAGGAGCGTGGCAGTTCATGTCGAGATCGATCGGCTCTTCCTCTCTCGCCGCAGAAGCTGGCGCAGGGACAGAGGAGCCGAGAGCAGGCTGAGCGGGACGAGTGAAGAAGCACAGACGTGTTTATCCGTTTCACACTCAGAGATTTGTCTCTGAATTCGAGAAAAAGAGTTCAACAAAACGTAGTGTGGGTCAATTGAAGAATGAAGAACACAAAAAACTTGAATTAGAATGACCAACACAAAAGTTGGCAGAATGTCGGCATTGAGATGGCACAAAATTGTACCACACCAATATCAAACACAATCTTTCTTCGTATCCCATGAGTATGGATGGGAACACGATATAGTTTCATCACAATCTGAGTTCGCGTCTATTCCGTCGAGCGTGGAGGAGGAAGAGTGCTTGGAATGTGCTCAGTCGGAGGCTGCGATGGCTGATACTGTTGGGGCTCAGCTGGCGGCATGTCTTTGTTCACATCCGCTGTCGATGAGGCAGGAACGGAGAAGGGGGCAGTTGGACTCAGTTCTTCTGTTTTGGCGACAATGGCTGGTTGAACAGGAGCAGCCCCTGCAACTTGGCCTGCTGGGTATGGCTGAGGATATGACGTGGCGGGCACAGCGTAAGGAACATAATACGGAGACACAACAACAGTCTGAGGGGTTTGGTTCTCAACATCAACAACCCCTCGCTCGCCCTCCTGCGCTTGTTTGCCAACACCACAGCAGCATTTGTGGTTGTTTCGGCAGCAGAATCCCTTCTTGCTTGAGCCACAGCAGCACGGGCAGGCACAGCAACACAAACCCGCACAGCCAAACACAATAGCGACAATAATCCCAACTGCAACAATGGGAATCCATGGCACGCCAATCGCGACCCAGCTCTTTGAGGGTGTTAAGATTTTTTCCAACTTGAATGTCAGTTGGCCACCAATGATAGCGCTCATCCGTTCTGAGGACGATCTGCAGGTCTTGAATGTGGCCACAGTGAACGATGAAGCAACGTCGTACGCCACCAAAATATCTGTTACTTCCGATCCTTGGTTGAAGTGGAAATTCACTTCATAAATCCTGAAATATGGTTTGATGGGATCATCTTCTCCATTTCTTCCTTCTGGGGTATCAGGGACTTCTGGATCAACTGGGGTGTCTGGATCGACTGGCGTGTCTGGATCAACAGGTGTTTCTGGCTCAATCGGAACTTCTGGATCAACTGGCTTTGATTCGTTCCAATTTGTTGTGTCTCCAAACGACATTGCTCCTGCCGGCCCAACTGAAGTGCAGGTGTGGAAAGACGTGCTGTGCATCTCCAAATAGACAGGGATATTTGTGATTGCGAAGGCAGACTCGTTTGTGTGGTGCACTGTCAGTTCTTTGAAAGAGATAGAATGCATATAGATCTTGGTTGCGGATGGGATCGCCAGCACAGATCCATAAGAAGTGCACTCTTTGAATGTTGTCGAGTGGAACGAGAGGACCAGTCCCTTCGAGTTCAAGTTGAGGATGTGTGGACTTTCTTCGATGTCAGCCGAGCATTCCTTGAAAGTGATCGAATGTATGTACACTTTCTGATTGTCGGGGATTGTGTATGTGGGAACCTTCACAGATGAAAAGCACGACTTTATTGTTGACGAGTGCATGTCTACTTTTTGGGCGGTGAATAGCGGAAGGACGACATGGGTCAGAGGCGACTCGATGAATGCAAAAGTGTTCGAGTGAAGATACACTTCAGCCACACCAGTTGTGATCGGTGCTGAGGGCTCGTCGGTTGATTCCTTGTCATCGGTGAGATATTCGATCTCTTTGAATTTGCACGAGTTGATCTCCACACGAGTAAGACCAGACACGTTGAACAATTGATTCGGCGCTGTCACCCGGAGTTCTTGATATTTCGAGGAGTGAGTTCTGAAAGTGCCGTTCGAGGCAGATTCACTGCACACAATTGGAGAAATGACGCGTGCGCCATTAACCATCAATTCGCGGAACACTGCTGAGCCTCCATTGATCACCGCAAGTGGTCCTGTGATCACTTCATCCGCCATCACACATCCAACCAATTCAAGCAGAGAGCCACTCAAAATCTGCGAGAACGACTTCGCGTTGTTCAGCGACAGCGACATGTTGCTCACCATGTGCGAGTTCGATTCCGCAACAAGAAGTGTCATAGCTCCCACTTCTGGACGAAGAAGAACATCAGCAGCAGTGGCAAGCAGATGATAATCGATGTTTGAGAGAGCGACCGAATCTCCTTCATAAAGCTGGGCTGTCAGCTCAAAACTTCCCGAGTTTGCTCGAGACAGATCGAGTGTCTCAGCGGAAAATAGTGAGGTCAAATAGAGAATCACAGAAAGCATTGTGTGATGAATCATCAAAAGATTGTTATAATGGGTGACAGAATGAGACAGCTTCTATCATGCAATTGTGTCAGAATCTCTCCCACAATCTTGATTTCTGAATAAGTATTCCAATATTCTCCCTGATTCTGATAGAAAGAGTAAGAATAATATGGATCAGAATTCATCCCTTTGGCATTTGAATCTGGGCAAATTTCTTTCAATTGCACTGGAGTTCCTCTGATTGACTATTTGATAGTTGCCAAATCTCCAAACCAGGACTTTTCTACAGTTTTGTCTCTTCCTACAGTTCCCAGAAACCATCAAACAAACCTCGATCCATTTTTCCTCTTTGGGGGGTTTATATCTCGTCAAAATCACCTGAGTCTTCATTGATATCGCTATCATTATATTCACTACCGATAAATCTCAAAGAAGCGCCTCTCATCGGCAATACTCCACCAGAAAGTCTTCGCCAAGGAGATTGCTCCTCTGCAACTTTTCCGGTGAAGATTCACAAAAAAACTACACAACATCAAATATTATGACATATCGGAACATTCTTCCATTATGATTCATCACTAATTTCAATTGAATCTCTCAGCGAACAAACATTCATATTCATCGTGTCCTTGTCACCATCACTGTCGCCGACACTGGCCTTGTCGTTGCCCCATATTGACTCCCCAACCGTTTCTGCCTCTCCTGCGACCTCAAATCCAACGGATCCACAAAAGAGATCGTCGGTGCGGTTGGGCCAGCCGATGTTGGAACAGTCTCACTCAGCCGCATCGACCTGTTGCCAGTCGCAGCCATCCTTCCATCCGTTGAATCGGGTGGCGTCGGAGTCGTCACACATCGTCTTCTTCTTCCGACTGTCCTGCGGCGACAGAAGAGGCGATGCGGCTTGTCCGGGGATTGTGATGGAGAGTGGCTTGGTGCCTGTTCGGTCGCTGTGCGAGGTGCGGAGGGTCGGCGAGACCATCTTTTGAGAGACAGCTGAGCACAGACGAGCGCTGAGTGGGATTGGCGAGGAGACGAAGGAGGACGAGGGAGGAGCAGCGTGTGGGGTGTGCTGGCGAGGGGAGAGAGTGTGTGTGGCTGGTGCTGGGAAGTGCCCAACCACTTTCATGTCGCGGATGAGCACGATGCACGAGTGGGAGGGGACGGGGTGGAGAGCAGATGGAAGGAACGCTTCGCCGATCCGCCTGAACTCCAAACGGAACGCGTCGGCGTCTCTTCTCTCGTCCCGCTCAGCCTGCTCTCGATTCCACTGCTCCTGCGCCAGCTTCTGCAGCGAGAGAGGAAGTGAAGCATTTGTGGAGAAGATGCTGGACGAGGTTCAGTCACAACAGCACCGTCCCAGATGTCGAAGGCTTCTCAGCCCATTTTGTGAAATGTGCTGCTCTACTCGCCGATTTTGTGATGCTAGATCCGTCAGACATCACATATCTCGTCACTCTCGATGCTGTCCACTTGTCTCTCCGTCTGAACAGCTGTACCCTCTCAGCGTGCACCACTTTATCGAGTCTGTTGCTTCGACAATTCGTCTGGTTGAGATGTTCGATCTTGTCCGCAGCTTCCTTCCTGTTTGGAGTTCGTTCCGTCGAACAGTTGGCACTTCTGTCCGTCTCAACCCAGACCGTGCTGAAGCTGTGCTCGCCACCACACTCTGTGCCCAAATCCGAGACAGCTGTCTCTACTCCCACACAGCCTTCGACCGCCTCGAGTTCGTCCATCGCGAGGTACTTCCGAATTCAGCCACCATCTCCTTCAGCATGACATCCTCCCCACACCAGCCTCTCCTTCGACTCATTGCTAAGATCGATCCCTTTCGGAAGGAAGACTGACAAGTCATTTCACAGCTCGCTTTCCTCCACTCATTCTTCGGTAAATGGACAGATGGATTTGACTCTCCAAGCAACCCTCAACTAGGCCTCTGTCCCTCTCCGCAACAACGGTAGTCTCGCTGCACCACCTGCCCTCGTCTTTTCAAACGTGCCGTCGTCATTCGTGTTCACAGTGAACCACGCCACTCCCCCAAACTGGATTGTGGTGCAGAAAGAGGCAGCAGAAAACTTGCATAACATCGTCTTCAATCAAATCACCGAAATAAAGAAGACCGTCACAGCTGTGTACGCCATCAGCACCCTCCTTGTCTCTGACAACGTCGATACAATGTATTGTTCATCCGCAATCTGCATTCCTCTCAACTTCCATACTCCGCACTTCGAGAACGGGGACAAACTCGGAATGGAACGAACCAACACTTCTTCACTCGTCGTCGACCACAACTGCTGCTTGATCGATTTGGTGCTTTTGGCTTCTCGGATGGTTGTGTTCTCTTGGAGGGCGGAGAGCGAGAGAGGGGAGAGTGGGCCGCGGGGTGAGGTTTGTGTTGGGATTGACACGTTCAGCGAGCGGGACGAGGTGGATGTGGATTGGTTGTGGGTGAAGTGAGGGTGGGGAGAGTGGGTGAAGGGCGAGCGAGGTGACGTTTGGGTGCCGAATGTGTTGAGCTCAATTTCGAGATTTCTGAACTTGGCTTTCTCAAACACTTCTTCCTCGTTGTCCCTCTCTTCTCCACCCCACTCAGAATCCCTCATTGCATCCAGCTGTGTCCTTCCATCCATCCCTCTCGTCCTTCCATCCATCCCTCTCGTCCTTCCATCCATCCCTCTCGTCCTTCCATCCATCCCTCTCGTCCTTCCATCCTTCTTCTCCTCTCCCATCTCTCTTCGTGTTGTTGGAGGTGGGGTTGACTATAATCAATCCGGCAAAGTATCTACAGTTTGTGCCAAAAAGATGCCGATCTGCGCCAAAAAACATTCCCACCATTCAGACTTACGGACTCCAGACGATCTGGCAAAGTTCTTTTCTCCTTTTTTCTCACTTCCCCCAGGACTCAGTATAGACTCAAACTTGTGATAGTGTGATTGCAGGGACTTTGGACTGCAGATCTCACCACTTTTCGTCTCAAGCCTTTGTCTCTCCTCCAAGGCTCACAATGCGTTGTTCTTTGCTTGTTTGACTTTCATTCATTTGTCTTCATCTCTTTTTGCAGCATTTTTGAACATTGTGGATGGACATTCCTCGTTTGTCAAGACTTGATGATCAAAGTCATCATTGTCCCTGAACTTCCTTTATTTGCTCGTCTTATCGTTTTTATCATCTTCTCCAGTCCTTCTTTCCTAAATCATCAACTTTCCCAACATTCAATCAGCATCCTTATTCACTTCTTTTCCATCCTTTTGGTTTTCATGTTTCGGAGATTCTCCCTTCAGGCAGAGGCGTGATAACATTCGTCTGGATTTGTTTTAACGAGAAGCTCGCCTTTTTCTGGTTAATGTTAATTTTCTTTCTCAGGATCCCGTTTCTCTGAAGCCACCATGTTGTTTTTGCTTAATTTCATGACTAAAAAGAATTGAAAGTGGAATAACGAAATGAAAAGAAGCTAATGAGAACATGACATGCAAATTTTGATGTGGAATCGCACCTGCCTTTGGATAGAAACGTGAAAAAAAGAAAACGAAAATAAACGGGAAGAATTGGTGTATACTCCAGAATGAATGCTTGGAAAGGTCTGCAGAAAGCAAACGATGATACGAGAAAACGAGAAAAATGATTAAAACGAGAAAACAAACGCGTTGTTTGGATGTTGAGGATTGTGATCATCAAATCAAGATGTATGAGGAAAACCTTCCAATACAGCTCATAAACACTGTTAAAATGGAGACACATAAATGAATTATCGTCGAAAAACGAAGAAAAACACATACTGAGTCATGGAGAGGAGAGAGAGTTTGGACGGTGAAGATTGGTGAGATCTGGTGTCCAAAGTCCCTGCAATCACACTATCACAAGTTTGAGTCTATACTGAGTCCTGGGGGAAGTGAGAAAAAAGGAGAAAAGAACTTTGCCAGATCGTCTGGAGTCCGTAAGTCTGAATGGTGGGAATGTTTTTTGGCGCAGATCGGCATCTTTTTGGCACAAACTAGACCCAAACTGAATGAAGTATGGTTTTTTGAAATGTTACGGTTGATGCAAATTTATGAGGGTTATTTTAAATATAAGGTCGATAAATCTGAATGAAGTGACTTCTATTTGAATAGGGTACGATCCTAATTGAATCGAAAGAGTTCTTTCAAAAGAACAGGGTTATTTCAAAATAACCAAGTTCATTCAAATTAAGACCCACAACAAAACATTTTTGTCAGTTAACACTCTTAATTCACCTGAGATCCATTTCTTTGCATTCGCAAACAGTGTGTGAACGGTAAAACACCCGGTCTTTTTTAGTTTCAAGGAAGATCTGTTGACCATCCCATTCATTTTTAACTTTTCCTCGCCGACTGCTGATCTCTGAGAGACTCAACCAATAAGTTAAGAAACGATGGTATTGATTCCGAAAACTTACCATAATATCGTGAGATGGTCTCCAATTTCAATCAATCCTTTCAGAAATGTTAGATCTCTCGTTGCAACAACAAACACTGTGTTTGACGAGAATTAAAGTTCAGTTAGCGAGATTTCGGTACTTGTTGGTGTTCCTTTGGCGACTTCCACACCAGCTTGGAAAGGAGGTGTGTTGTCCTGCTTCTTTTAGTAGTATCGTCGGAACAATCTCAGGCACCTTCGAAATGTTGACAGAGCTTCGCGGCTTCTCGTTCACAGATGGCAAACCGAGTAAACCAAATCCCACCGAGACAGAACGTCCTTACAGGAACAGTGGTGCCTCTTTGAATGACACAACAGTCATGCTGATCGCAGGCGAATGACAGGAAGAAATCGTGATTGACTTTGTCTTTTCCAAGTACTTTGTTGGTTTCTGGAGTCTTTCAGGAGAGACGGGGAGAAAGAGGGTGATGAGACGAAGGAGAGGTTGAGTGAATGTGTCTAATCGAACGGGAAGTCGGAAAGGATTGACTGGATGACGTGTGAAGCATTGAGCGAAGTGCTGAGAGTCGCAAGTGGGGTACAAACAGAATGTGGTGGACTGAGCGTGTCTTTCCCTGTCACAGACGTTCTGTCCCATTTTGGGAGAATGAGTGGAGCAGAGAAAGCGATATTGCTGAAATAAGCCCACACAAGCGGCTCACGTTCTGAGTTTGTTGGCTTTTTCTTAACCAGCTTTTCATAAACAGTGAGATGGAGTCAGATGCAGTGGATCATTGCTTGGATGCACCTTGTTCTGTGCAGTTCTTTCCACCAAGATCGTTTCCAGCGACCATTCTCGACCTCAGAGTTCGAGATCAGTTACGAGAAAAGGTAATTCCCAGACGAGTCAGAGACAAGCTGGAACCTGATACAGGAGAACAAGAGCGCTGTCAACGATTGAAGATTGTTAGAATTGGCTGGTTTTGGTTATGATTTTTGCGATGGGTCCAGATCTAGGAGATGTTCTCGCCTGTGTGGAGAAGAGCGAGGGAGATTGGGTCGATAATGGTTGAGGTGGAAGCTACGTATTGTCGAGACTTAATCTGTTTGCGAAATGGATGGAGGGGATGGTCATCTGAGCGTGAGTGGAGGTGGAAGTACCAGTGGTTGGATCGTGAGGAAAAGTTTGGGGAGATTGCGTGTCCAAAAAGCCGGGGAAGTTGACTGATCATAGATTTCGTTCGCTTTCAACGTTAATGCTTGACTGGGCGGTGTGGTGTTGTCATTTTGGCGTCAGTCCTGCCGACTCTCCTCACCCATTCAGCTGGCGCGGTTTGGCTGCTCCGACGGGGGAAGAGGCGGCGAGGTAGAGAAGAGAAAGGGCACTCAGCACTTGCGTCTTCGAAAGCACAGTCGTCAGGTCAATCGTGTTCAGTTCAGCCAGAAGAGCATGCAGTGTCAACTCGACCTGAAGGCGCTCCGCCAGCTCAGCTATGGTGTCCTCGTCTGTCTCCTTCTCAACAACTGGCTCTGTGTAGCGAAGCTCTCGACAGCGTTCTCGGTCAGCTTGAGTGACTCCGAGATGAGCGACACCATCTGCTCCTCGTCGCTTTCGAGTGGCTGCCCCAGCTCGATCGTGCTGGCCATCACAGCCGAGTTGAGAAGGGTCACAATGACAGACACAGCATCTTGCGCGACTGCCCAGTTGTTCAGACGGACAGCAGCAGACACAATCTCGACCAGAGCGAGGCCGGCGTTGTTGATGTTCGGCAGGCGGCGAGGTCGGGCTTGCAGTGTGTCGGCGTGTCGGATGGGCGAGACATGGTCGACGACGTGCGAGTTGCTTTCAGTTCGTGATGTGTCTTCAGTAGGTGCCCCTCGGCTGCCTCTTCCTCCTTCCCATCTTTCTCGTTTTCTTCCTTGTCCTCTTCGTCCTTCTATTTTTCTTCCTTCTTCTCATCTCCCTGCTCGTCGTCTGATTCTTTGTCCGGCGTGTCGTTCGGGACGAGGATGATCCACTCCGAATCCCTCGCCAGCTCGACCAGCATCCGTAGTGTCTTGATCGACTCGCCCAGCATGTGCCACTCGTTCGGCACGCTCAGATCCAGGCTGCCTACACGCTCTGCATCAGCAGGCACACACTTGCACCGAGCTGGCACACGTCTTCAGAGCGTACACGGTTCCACTTGGGTTCGGGGTGGTTGAGAGCGACGTGTCTGCTTCTCTTGCCGTATCTGAAGTGCTCACAATCAACTACAGCAGCTCCGTCACGCGGTTCAGAACTTGTGTCATCTTTCTGTCCTTCTGCACCGCAATCTGCTCCTCCGATCCTCGCTGTGGGTCTGTCTCGTCCAACACCGCGTCGTGTTGTATGTTCCGCATACTCTCCTTCGAAAAGGCAGTTTGGAGCATTTCCAGCACACCCGCGTCGATCTCAGCGGCTGCTGAATGTCTGCCCTCGCTGCCGCTGTGCAGTGACAGATGGAACACGTTCACCACAGCCAGCCACACGCGCATCAGCACCTGGTGCTCTCGATGGCCCTTGCTGCTGCTCACGTCCTCGTCGCACCCCGACAGAAGATGGATGCAGTCAAAGAGAACAGTCAGGCCTCCGCAGAACACGGCGATGGTGAGGAGGGAGGAAGATGGCGACGCGCGCAGTTCGTTCAGGTTGTCCAGGCAGAGCGCAGCATTCCCGAAGAACGGGACGAAGGAGTTGATGAACAAGTTGCTCCGCATCGTCAGGCAGTCACTCATCAATCCCTGGTCGTCTGACTCACAGGAGATCTCGTGCAGTGTGAGCATGGCGAGGAGGAGCGGGCTTGGAGTCTCTGATTCCAAGATGTCTGCTGCTTAGATTGTCGGCGACGATTCTGCCGAGGCTGGCTGTGGCTGGGTGTGTGGGGGATCTGGAGGAAGGGTCGAAGGAGGTGTGGATAGAGGGGTTGGCTGGTGTGCGTGAATGGACTCAGGCGGGACATGTTCTTCAGTAGCTCCCGTTGTCTCCAACTGGTTTTCTTCATCGCGTTGTTACGATTGGGAGGGAGATTGAGGATTAGACTGGCTTGCTTCATTCCCATCAACCTTTTCCTGATTCTGAATGGATTCTGGCGAGCTCTCTTCGTATTGGTTTTTTGGGCTTTTGTGAGTAAGCTGATGCGACTTGCATGTCAGGTGGTGTTGTTTGAGTGGTGTTCTCCAGAATATCTGTAAGAGGAGTCGAGATACATTGAGGCGAGGAGAGTAGGCGTTGGGCTGGCCAAGATGTGTGAGATTACTGTGATTGAGTGTCGAAGGAACCAATAAAAGGACTCGATCCGTTCTGAAGAGAGTTGGCAACAGAGTTTGAAAGAACAGATGTCGAATTTATCAAGTTCTCTGGTTGATCCGAATTCTTCCTCAGAATGTTTACCAAAGATTCAATAACTCCTTCTTCAACACATTCCAGATTTCCGTGATCTAAATTGATGAAAAAATAGTCAGACAGAAAGGAGAAAACTGTTCTGGGCGAGGAGAGCAAGAAGGCCTGTCCCGATTCGAGTGATCGACTGGTTATTCGAACAGTGAGGTCGGAAAGTGGCAACAACAGGAGCCAAATGCTCAGGCTCGGGAATTGATCGACAGTGTTTTCTGGTCCTGGAGAGATGAGATGAGGAGAGTGAAACCTTGGTCGATAAGTTGGTTAAAGAACATAACAATGGAATGAATGAGAGTCGAAATTTTCGGAAAGATGCAGATGCCTATTGTAAGCTTCGTGATGGTTTCAGTTTCAAGCAAGGATGGGGCGAAATTAAAAGCCAAAAAAAAAGAAAGGACATACATGACGCAAGGTGCAAGACACAAAGGATTGCCGATGTGGGTCGTACATGGAGAGGTTTGTTCAGTTGTTACGCGAATGTCTCGATGGGAGTGGAGATAGCACCCGATCTAGCAACAAGTTAGCAAACGTGTGCTTAACGAGAATTGGTACAAGGGAAGGACGATCAGACGACTTTAAACATTTCTCGGGGGAGTTTTCACGCTGCCACAGGAATGACACAAAATGGCGATGAGAGAGAATGTGAGAGAAACCTGAAGATGCGAGCGATGCAAGGGTAAGCACCATTCATTGGATGAGATCCTCGTCTTTTCGAAAGAAGAAATCAAAAGGAATCATCACAATAGCGTTTATCAGTTCCTGCTGTACCGTGGTGGCAGCAAGTTCCTCTTGAAGAGGTGAAAAAGGGGAAGAACACACTCGTGTGACAAATATTGTGGATTGCTGAGAATACGAGAATGAGGATAGTGCTGTTGGAGTTCATGAACACAGGATTGGTGATAATGAGGAGTTCAGCCTTATTCAGAGTTGAATGTCTTTGTGGCAGAAACTGGAGGAATCAAGCAAAAATCAGGTCAACCAAAGTGTGGGGATTGTGTAACAATCCGGAGAACTTCTGTCAGTCCATGACTCTTCGCTGAAAAAGGATTGTTCAGGTCCGAACCATTACAAAATGAGTCTCTCACAGAATCTTCAAAGTCCAACTGTATGTTTTGGTTCAATAGACTGTCATGTGTTCTAGTCGGAAACAATCGAAAATGCCTCCGATAGCCCATCGGACTTACTGCTTCCGCCGACCCCGTCCGTATCCTTACAATCCACACAGACGATCTGGAAGTATGTGATTCTTTCCTATTCATTGTGTAATAAACTTGAAGAAGTCCAATTTCATACCAGAGTCTGTTCGGGTCTCCATCACCTTTCACACACAGCTTGAATTGGAATTCCCCCAGTCCTCTAGATAGAGCAACGAACCTGATGAGATCCCATGTCTCTCCACAGCCAGGAGAGTTAAATCTCCCCATAGAGACTGAGGAGATTCGAAAAGTGAAAAGGGCATCGTCAACTCAGCTGAACGAATTACAAAAGTTAAAAACAAGACAAACCCAGGCTATTTTGAATACGAGACCCATTAAGAAAAAACCAGAAAAAACCGGGGGATTAACGCAGAGCTACGAAGACGGGAATCATTGGGAACAACTGCGAATCTCCGCCGACAACTTCCATTCGCTTGTGACACGAATATCAGACAAATTTCCTGAGGGACCAAAGAGGGGAAAGAAGAAGAGCTTGGCAACCTCAGATGAGCTAATTATTTACCTAGAATGGCTTTCATCCCAAACGAAACAGAAGCAAATATCTCGATTCATGAATCTCAGCGAAACGATGACATCCAACGCAATTCATAACATCCGACCCAGGTTGCACTCTGTTCTATCAGATTTGTTTAATTCCCCCCCTCGTCCCGTCCCAAATCAACTCTCGAAATGGCCATTCGTGGCACTGTACGTTGATGCCACCACCATCGTCGTTCCGAAGCCATTGGTTCCACATAACCATGGCAAAGTTTTATGGGATGGTCATCACGACGTATATGCGATGAAATTTCAGGTTTGCGTGTCGGCATCACCACCCCACAAAGCCCTTTTTGTTTCTGATGGATATCAAGGCTCCAAACACGATGTGATGGTCTTCCGCGAAAATCTTCCCATTATCGAGCAATACCTCCAAAAGACAGAATCAGAAAAACTCGTATTCAAAGAGAATGGAGAGACATCATGGGGAATCATGGGGGATCAGGGGTACCTTGGTCAATTTCCACAATTTCGATTTATCCGTCCAACAAAACTCACAGAAGAGAACAGGAGCAATGAGCAAGTAAAAGAGCACAACAAATGGGTTGCTCACGAAAGAATTGAAGTGGAAAGATTTTTGGAAGAATGAAGACTATTTGGCTTCGTTTAGCCGGAACGTATGATGGAGGGATGGATTCAATCAATATGGACACGCAAATCGCTGTATGGCTGACGAACCTGCACATCGACTCTTGGTCGGGGTTTTCCTTTGATGACACGTTTAGTGACAGAGCGCTGGCTCACACTGTTGAGCCAGCTCTTACAATAGCAAAAATCAAAGCAATTTCCAGAAAGGCTCATGCGGACATCAGCCACGTTCGTCGTATATCAAACACGTCCTCATCTCCGGAGTCACAACCGACACAACACAGCTTTGACTTTGACGAATTCTAATTTGTGAACCCTCACTATTCACTCTAATTCCTCAGCTTTCAACCACTCCCATTTGTAAAGATTCCTTTCAGGTCATTTTTCAGTCTTCCATCTTTAAGCCGGCTATCCCTGCAATTCTCTCAGAAGTCACAGCTCTCCGCGTGAACACATTTCATCCGATGGAACTTGTCAGGATTGACGAGACATGCCAAGATTCGTTCTCTTAAACTTTTCGCGTCCCACTTCCCTCTGGTTCGAATACACACGCAAAACCTTTCCTCAATGTCTGACAATCTTCTTACAACTTCTTTACCTTTTACTTTTCAGTCGTGTCAATTCATACACCAACAATGCCTCGGTCATCCTTCCATCCAAGCTTCCCAATGACTCCCCAGACAGGACTACGATATGATGTCGTTTTTCCTGTAACGCCACATGTTGTTTGGATGCGGAGAACAGCACTGTTTGGTTAGTGAGTGCCATTTCCTCACCATCTCTCATCAGAGGTCTTTCTTCAGCAACACCGAGACCTTCAAATTATCTTGAGATGTTGTTTTCATCTTAACCCGACGAGCATTACTGTGAAACCTTTTCAGTGTGCTGAATTATATTATCTCAAATGGCGATGGCGCCGTCTGGAGATTCGTCGTCTTTTCTTTGAACCGTCAACGTAACTCGTTCAACAGTCCAACCGAGCCACACTTCACACATCTCTATTCCTCGTTTCTGCAACTTGTTGCATAAACTGAACGTCCGGAAGAAATGCGCGACGTCCCACGACCGACAGGTCTCAACCCCGTTCACCAATTCATTTGGAACTATCCTCTCCAGCGACAATCAACAATTTCGAACCTACGCTTCTGGATGTGGTTCAGTCATCTTTTTTCTCAGGAGGAATTTGCATTATTGTTCCTTAGCATATCCAAAGACAACGCGTTCATCCACAGCTTCATTCGAGCCTATTGGGAGAACTATCATATGGAACAACTCCCCCCTCGCTTCCATTCACGGGCTACTGAGACAGGATTGGCCGGAATAGTCACTGCACAGAGCACCCACGAGTTCGAATCCGTATCGGCTCAGCCTGACACAAGACTGCTTCCCAGAATGGATCCTGACATAAATTGGATTGTTACATCGATATTGACAACGTTCAGAGCCTCCCTTTAAACAGGGTTCAACCATAATCCGTCATATTCCACATTCACGTGTGTGCTTGTGTAACAGTCCCAATCTCTGAGCGAAAGAAATAAACAAATGAACTGGGTTCTCCAAAAAATGAACAAAAGTGAAATAGCCATCATCAGCTCACAAACACCGACCATTTCCGAACCCCCCCGACCTCTCCTCCCTCACCCCCACTTCACTTCCCTCAGCCACTCCAACGACAAGCAATTGTCGACGTCTTCATCAAACATCTCCCCGAGTCCTTGTCAGTCACTACCCTCGCCCACTCTTCCACGAAGAACACACTGCGCGAAGTATATCGAAACTCGTTCGACCAGAATGGGCAGACGCTGGATTCCAGCCCGATTGCTGATCTTCTTCTGCTGCTTACGCCGTCCACGTCGTGTGGGCCGATGATCAGAGTGTTGTCTCAGTAGCCCTTCCTTCAGTTTGCTACTGAAGAGGAACTGACAGTCGGAACGACCGGATCGATGCTGCTTCAACAATCACTTCCTCTCACCTTCACAAGCACCTCAGCGACTCGTCCATTTCTCAGAACTCTCGTCTCCATCATCGCGCAGAGGATGCTGTCTCGCTCGCCGTTGGTCGCTCTTTACCCGTATCGTCCACAGGCCCCGTATTCACACTCACATCACGTCCTGAATGTGGCTGACAGTGTGGCCTTCGCTCCTCCTTCTCACACTCCACTCGATGTCGACATCACTTGGGTCGATGTGCCGGTCGTCCTCCAGCGGATTCTGATCGAAGAGAAGACAGGAGAGCAACTTGAACAGGAAGGACACGGCGAGAACATTGTTGAGACTATCGAGTCAATCATCTTCGCAAACGACTCAACGGCGTTCAACCAAGCACTCCTCGACGCCATCCGAATCGACGACGAGAACACCACGCTGCAGGTGTACATTCCCATCGCTGGCCAGTCCCCTTCTCTCTCTGGATTCAGACCAATTGCATCCTTCGCCCCTGTGCCTCTCCTCGAACAGCAGACCATCACTCTCACAACACCAAAAGCAAAGAAAGCGCTGTCCAAACCATCGTCGTCTCCCGTCTTCGCCGCCTCGTCCCTCGCCCCCCTCCAAAAGAGTTCGTGTCTGTCAAAGACAAAAGTTGGGAAGTGTTTGTCCCTCTCGTCATGTCGCCGATGCCTGGCGGTTATCTTCCGCTCGAATCGAACTCCCCAGTCGTGTCTGATCGTTCTTCGTAGACATCGCCCAACACAAACATGCTGACCACATCCGCTCCACCCACCTCGGAAGTCTTCAAGTTGAAGCAATTCGTGACCAGACTTCTTCTGCATCGGATGCACTTCGAAGTTCCCTTCACAACGAACCTTCTCAACCATCGACTCACCGCATTCACCCTCGCCAACCACATCTCCCTCGCCGTAAAAAACGATCCTCTCTCCACTGTCATCTCGCCTGAAGAGTCCCCCTCCTCTGCGAAGAGCCACTCAACATACGCTACCTTTATCCATCGATGCTCTACTCGAATGTGTTCCCCGATGCTTTCATCATCCAGGTGGCCGTCTGCGCTGCTGGGTGGGATCACTTCCTGACTCTGTTTCTGACAAACACGCATTTGGACTTCTTCTTCCTTCCACCGTTCTTCTGGTCGAAAATGGGAAAGATCCAGAAAGACTGCACGCATGCACTCGAGAACCAGACAGTGTCTTTCAATCCAGACGATGTGGAGAGAGTGGGGTACGGATGGGAGATGATCATGAAGTAGCCAATGTCGTCTAAAGGGCGCCAGCAGATCCCCCAACTCAACGAACAGACCAGAGACCAAATTGAAGTGTTCAAACCTGAATTTGGCCCTCAGAAATCGGAACAGGCAATCATTGATGCATCGTCCAATCTCAATCACAAAAAATACGACAGACAACGCAGAATTCTTCCGAGCAGAAGTGCCTTACAAAACTGGTTCAGAGCCAGAAGATGTGTCGATCTCTCCCAGCCTCACACATCCCATCGCCCCACTTCCACAGTTCACTCATCTGCTGGACATTGCAACGTCGAGGATCTTTATCGGAATCACTTGGGACATTCTTCACGTCACATCTCATCTCCAGAACCAGGTCTGTGGAGTTACTCCTCCATCCACAGACAGCTCAAATACCGTGGCGAGATCAGCGTCGGAGAGCGGGTTGATGGAAGCACGGGCGGCGTCTGGTCTCTCAATCACTCTGACCGATTCCTCTTCACCGTCGCCGAGCGAGGGAGCCACACCGTTCGATCACCACGTCCCAGAATTCGATTATAAAAAGAGCTCAGTCGACAAAGCCCTTCTTCCGATTCTGAGGCTGTTGGATCTGACACTCTGCTTCTCTTCACAATGACAGATCGAGCCAGGGAAGGAGCTGAAGCTGCCCAGTTTGTCAGAGAGCGACGTCCACCCTCTGTCACTTCCATGTCAACCGAATATATCACTGATCGAATCTCTCTTCACACCACAACGATGGAATTGCCTCCCACTGACAACAAACCACTCGCACAACACAAACACGTCCATTGTAACGATCCTCGTCTGTAAACATTGCTCAGGTCAATCGGATTGACTGAGTCAGCCAATCAGAAGACGGAGTCGGAAAGAGATGTCGAAGACAAGAAACAGACACAAACTGAGGGAGCTTGTGCAGGTGATCAAGGCGAAGGGGCAGCGGAAGCAGTTGGAGAGAAGAATCCACAAATGTTGGCACAAGACGAGGTCACTGGAGGATGAAGAATTCGAGCGAGAACCGAAGGAACTGCTCAAACAGGAAAAATCGGAGAAGAAAAGACAAAATTTGGACGATCTCGTGTCGAGCGAGGAAGGGCTGAGTGGAGCAGATGACGGCGACAAAGTGTTGGCTGGTTTGCAGGACACCGCTTTTAGAACTATTGCTCAACTGCTCCAGCCGTCGGAGGACGATGGCCTCAAAGAATATTTGGGCGCGATGGAGTCGATCGCTGACGCCATCTTTGCATCGAATTTAGAAGTCGAAGGAGAAGAGGAGATGACCGACGTGGCGTTCAGTTTTGTGTCAGAAGACGAATTGTCAGATTCGGACAAGTCGGACATGGAACGTCTGCTCACCATGCTCAGCCCTGTGGACTCAAGCGATTCGGTGATGCTGCTTCACCAAAATAATCGGAGCCTCGAATGCAAGCGAAACAAATGACACGAAATTCAGCTCGATGGAACAGACAGAGAAGCACAAGTGTGAAAAAGAGTCCGTGAAGGCCCCGATGGAGAACAAATACATCGTCAAATCAAACACTCCGCTACCCATGCAAAGCCATCACATCTCACGCCCGACCTGCTCAGTGCTCATTGTGAATAGGCTGGTCATCTGCTGTCAGTCCATGTGGGCATCAAACTCCGAAAGTTGACCATTCTAATCACCAGATTGACCTCATTCATTTATTCTTTTTCATGTGTCCTGCATATGTGCAATCTGTAGCTGATCAAAAAATGACAGAGAACAGTGTCCATTCCTGTTAGAAAAAGACTCAGAAGGAATGAAAAGTGAAGTGGGGCGGATCTGAAGTGACGCCTCCAAAGTGAGTAATTTCGAACATGTCAACATTTTCCATCCTTCACTTCACATTTTGTCGCTTCTGGTTCGCTTTTGAGATACATTTGAATCAGAAAATTGCGAAAGTGGGTTCAAAAAATGTTATGGTGCCTAATTTAAAATATGTTTGACCTTTCTGAAATAAGTGGGTTATTTCAAAATAACTTAGTTATTTCAAATTTCCCATAGTTCTATTCAAATATACCCACTTCATTTAAAATACCATACTTCATTCAGTTTGGGTCTAGTGAAGCTAAAACTTCACGAATTGAAAAGCAGACAGAAAACTGGATCCATGATGCGTCTACAGTGACATTATTGTCATGACCAATCAGTTGTATAAGATGAGGTGTGGTAAAATTTAAATCAAAGAAATGTGAAGAACGCAAGAGAATAAACATTGTCTCTGCTGCCATATCATTTGTCAGGAGTATGAATTGTTGGATCGGGAAGGTGCAATCTAAAGCATTCTGACATCCAAAGACAGACTTTGTTCGATCTCCTCCTTCCTTCCAATGCTGCTGAGAGGTTCTTGAAGTGATTGTGAGTGAAAATGATGGAGCCATTGCTCGTGGAGTTGGTGATGGTTATCAGACTTGCTGTCTTCGAAGTGACAATCGATTCCAAATGATGGATGATTGGTTTGCGTTCCCGAAATGAGGTTGCAGATCTTCCTTGTCTCCTTTTTGGTCCAAATACGAATATATATCAGTGTGAGATCTTGAATTTTTCCCTCAGTTCAAGGAAATCAAGGCGAAGAGGGTGAGAATGTGAGGATCTTCCAGAGATGAAAATAGGATCCATTTGGAGCTCGTCGGAAGAGAAAGGGATTCTGAAACATAATATTCATCCATCAATGGAGGCATTTGGTACTATCATGAGATGTATTGACAACATATTCATTGACAAACAAGGTATGTTTCTTCGTCGTCAAATTGGAGCGAGTTATCATGATATTCCTAATCGAACATCATATCAGGAAGGGAGTATTCCCTCCCAAGAGCAACAGCAAATAGGCTGCAGTGTATATGTTTTTCATCACACCATAATCGAAACCAACAAAATGAGTTTGGAGCTCGATCTCATCAGCGATGCCTTCCTCTCTCAGTGCGAACATGATATTCTTGCCCTGTTGTCGTTCTTCATTGCATCCACTCGCCCATTCGCGGATTGTGAACTTCAAACCATCGATAAGCTCGACCTTCGAATGTGACTGCTCCATCCACACGAATCTACTGGTCAACGTGAAACAAACAGGCACTGAAAACACAAATTGTGTTGTCTGTGCGTGGGAGGGGGAGATCTGGAGCAAGGAGCAGAGTAACGCGGGAAGGAATCTTATTTCGGTGTCACGGACGAATCGACTTTTGGTGTTGAACAGAAAAGTCCAGAACGCGGAGAGGGGCTGTACGAGTCGGAGATACACTGCTTGACGAACTTCTGAAATCGTAATCCTCTTGGTTTGTGAGATACTGCGAGCACGATGATGTGTTCCGTAACTCAGGAAAGAACAAACGATTCCGAGCCAAAGATCCAGGATGTCGGTTCTCAGACGAAGGTTGTTGTGATAGAATGTTGATGGGATGAGAGTGATGAAGCCAGTTTCGAGGAAGTCGAATCGATCCTCTTCTGGACATGTCAGAACGATATTTCGAAGAAGGCGAAGTCCAGAAAGAATAATATCTTGAATGTTGCAAGATAATAAAACAAGCACAAGTTCAGCAAATCCCTGACACGGGCGAATTGGCGGTGGAATGAGACTGTGGAGAATAGCCACTGAAGTGAACAATCTATTGAGCTGTGTTGAGAGGTGGTCCAGATGTGAACAGGCTCGGACAGTGGAAGTGTAGTTTAAGGGAGATCCGCCTTTGATGAAGTCAATAATCGATTGAACGACCAAAGAAGCTGTTTGCATCGTTTTGACATCATTAGGGGTGATTGAAATGAAAAAATATGAGGGCGAAACGATCTGGGGATGTTTATTTTGCATTATTGATGAGTGGATAATGTGGACCTTGGATCCAGAAAAGACTGTGGTATGGGACGATTGAAGTTGTCGACAGAAATGTCAAGCGCTTCATCTTCTGGGACCTTGGATGAAGTGCGTAGCAGCGGTATTTCTCGGGACTCTCCTTACAATCAGTCAGCTGCAGAATCGATGGACAAGGCATTGAGACTCCTCCCGTTTGATAATTCTCTCGTTCTTATCTCTTGATCAACTTGTATTCACTCCCTGAATTTCCTCAGCCCACGCCCAATATTCAATTCAGCGGGTTTCTTCCAATTTTCTCCAAATCTGAAGATGAAGCGGTCGACAATCAGAAAAAGATCAAATCCACCAAACACTTCTCTTGGTTTAACACCAACGAATCTTCCGACTGGAGCGATCCTCGAAGAAGCGTCTCATATAATAACATCATCGAATAGCCAAGCAGTTGTCTTTCGTGGGTTCTCTGATGAGAAAATCGTTTTTCCGAACCTTAACCGCCAAGCGAGAATCAAGAAGCTTCTCAACAGTCTGTCAGAAGGTAATCTCACCGAAACTGCTCGAACCCTTTTCACAACTGTTTTGAATAGCTCGTTTTACGAAGCATATTTCGCGAAATTGATCGTCTTCACAAGAATTCTACGAGAAGAGAATAACACGTCTCTATACACTCAACTTCTCTCCACGGAAGCTCCCCCATCTCTCCGCAAGTATGTCGAGGTTGAGACCTTTCGGGCTGCTCGGGCATTGCTTAATGCACCTTTCAAGAATGTACCATCCTCAAGTCCGCTTCACCTCTGCACAACGGACGAGGATCAGCCATATGCTGGGAATGATGAAAAGAAACAACTAAGAATCATTGGGCACTTTATTGGACAGTATATTATCGCTAAAAACCGCACCATCCCCCGCTCGGAACTCGATCTCAGAAATGTTCTTCTGCTCGGATACCAAACCGGTCGGTTAACCATCACCCTTCCATTTATCTGTACAGTGATGTCGTACTTTCCACAGAGCCTCGCGTTCAATGATATCAAACAACCATGGACCCGCAGCATCCTCATCGTCCTCGCCGAAATGAACACATTCCCGCTCATCGATACCCTCAAATTCAAGCTCCAGGAGCTCGAAGATTCCCTTTCCGCATCGAGTGATTTCCAAGTTACACAACAGAAGACTGAAAAAACAGATTTCACTCTCCAATCATTCCTGGAGAACACACCGACCCCGCCACAGCTTCTATTCTACTATTTCTTTCATCCAATAGCCTCCAATCCCGATTATGTGCAGCCCGACGCTGTCTCGTTCTTCTTTCAGCGTGGATGTCATCAGTTCACCCCGTACCACGTCCACTCTATCAAAACATCGTATCCCCATTCCCTGCCTGTCGCTATCTCTGCCGAGCATCTGTCGAAGATGGTGATGAATTCTCACCCTGTATACATCCACTGCACGGAGAAATTCCCGCAATTCAGAATTGGGATTGATCTGTTCGATCCGTCCTACCCGTCTTCTCACCGCGCTATTGATTCCCTTCTGGAGCACGTCAGCTCCTCCCCAAATGTCATACCATCCCCAAACTCCCTCGAACTCCTCGAATCCCTCCTCAACGACCTCCCCACTCCTGTCCACCACATCTCCTCCTACTCCCACCTCCTCCCCACCTCCCAACAATTCCTTCGCGACGAAATCCACCTTCGATCATACGACCGTTTCCTTCTTCTCTTTCATGACCTGGCCAACACCGTCTTCCGCTACGTGTGCGAGAAAGTATTCAAGCTTCTGTCGTTCTACTCAGCCAGCATCATCTTCCACGACGCGGCCTTCTCCCTCACAGCCGACCCCAACACTTTCACACGCCTGTCCGAGCACATCTCCACACACAAAACCGATCCTGCCACCGATTTCGAGAATTTGAAGAAGTTGGTGTCAGCCGCAGCGGAGTGTCAGTGCGCTCTTCTTGCCTACCCGTTCGCAATCGAGTACCTGGACACACGGATGATGTTCAAGATGCGGACGACGTTGTCAGAAGACGTGAATGTGAAGGTGAGAGAGTACAAAAGCAATATTTCCGACCAGGAACTGAACCAAGTCCTCGACGAAGTGTCACGAGTGGTGATCGACTCGCTTCTGGACGATGTGGCATATTCATTTGTGGACTGTGTCACGCAACAAGTGATGCAAGCGTTGGATTTGTTCATCGTGGAAGAGCTGAATGTCCGACAGCGTGCTCTCACCTTCTTCGGAAACGAACAAGGCCGAATCCTGCTCAGCTCCCTCCGAATCTTCAACGTCCTCGCGTGGACACATCGGTATCCGGAAGAGAACATCTGCTTGTCGTACGGTGACCTCAACCTGTCGCATCTTCTTCTGATTGACGACCATCTCCAACGACCAGGAATGGAGTTCCTGTCATGTCCGACGAATGCAACGGTGTATCCCAACGTCAGGCCTCTCTTTTCGAAGAAGAAGGAGTTCGCTGTTGTCCCACACGCTGTGAAGGAAGTCGACGAAAGAACGAAAATTCTTCTCACCCATCTTTCGTTCTTTCTTCCTCACTTTCCGAAGTCAAGCCCACAGCGAACCCTCTCGCTGGACAACCTCCCTCCCTCTCTCCTGCACGCCCTCGGCTCTCCAATCATCCGAGACGCGTGTGGTCTTGGCTTTTCACAAATGTTTTTGGAATGGAGAGACACAGCTGGGCTGAAAGAAGCAGTCGAGAAGCTGAAATCGTCCACAGCGAAGATGTTCACCATCGCCCTCCGCCACCCCTCTCCCGAACCACTCATCAACCATCTCCTCCTCTTCTCACGCCGCCAGTTCACTGACTTCCTGAACGAGCAAGCATCCTCCATCCAACAAAGATACGACAGCTTCCTCTTCCAGTTCGATTTCAAGATCCTCCTCTTTTCGTATTCTGTCGCGAAATACGCTGCTGCCGTGACTGACCTCAAGTTGGTCCAGTTGGAGAAGAAGATGCAAGCCGAGTATGGACTGTGCGATCCAAACTCACTCGAAGTGAATGTGACGAGAACACGACAAGATCTGCAGACATTCCAACGAGCCAAGCAGGTCGAGGACACAGTGACAATGCAGAACTGCATGCGGACACTGTGGCATCGATCTTTCTCTGCGACCACGTCGTCGCAGCATTATCCGATGTCAGTGTTGGAGAAGTGCGAGTCGATTCTGGAGGCCACCATCAGAAAGGAGAGGATCAACATTCAGCGTGCTTCAAACGAACTGAAGATGATTATTGTGCTGCTTGGGAAGACACATCAAAAGGTCGCTTGCGAAGCAATCATGAAACTCGAAATGAATTATTCAAACCTCCTGAGCAACAAACTCGTGCACAACAACAACCCGCTCGTCACGCCTCCCGCTTACGTGCTGGCCTACCACTCTCTCGCGACGCAATTGCTTCACAACACATTGATCAGGTTGAGCACACAGTTCACTCATTTTCTGGTCAATGCATCAGTCCCTGTGATGGCAGTTAACCACAACATCTTCCAAGCGGATATCTCGTCGCAGCTGAAGCCTCTCATGCCTTTCAATGACCCATCGCTCGCCCCAACCAAGAATCACGACCCGACGATGAATCCTCTCTTCGCCAACATTTCCTGGGTCACTCGCCAGGACGAGGCACAACTCCTCCAAACACACCGAAGGGTGTTTTCGCAGCTGAGCTCATCGTACGACACCAAACAGGACCAGCAAGACCTCTGCACTCAAATGAACCGGAACCAAAGCCGACTGATCGATCAAACACTCACCGCCTGCGAAACACCAGCGGAATCCAACTCGTTCAATCCGCCATTCCTCAAGACACTCCAAAAGCAGATCATCAAAACGTCAGAAGCGGAGAGCAACCTCACCCCGCCTGAGGGAGATCTCTTCTTCGCACCCGCCTTCCTGCACCTCAGCGCTCAGCTGACATTCCAAAAGGACGGGTTTCCACAGTCGCTCCTAGAAATGGATTTTTCGAATCCGAAACAGTCGTACTCGCCGCTGTCGATGATCCTCGCGTCAACTTTCCCGTCGCTCGAGACGTTCCCTGAGGAGGCCAGAAAAATGATCACAGACACGGTTGTGCAGTGCTTGCACCTCATCTCACAGACATCGACGCCGTATGGTTTGGAGGGAACGACACTTGGGCTCATGCGTGCCCTTCTCACTCTTCCCGTCCAGCGAAATACTTCATTTCCTGTGAATCCTCGCTTCGTGAACATGCTGAGGACGCCGTTCCCAGTCGAACAGACGAAGGGTGGGCCTCAGATTCTCAGTCAAGCCCCAACACCGCTCTCGTTCCTCACGCGTCATCCGGCAGACTACATCCGAACTCCGATCAAGCCGTTCCTCTCCAACTTTGTCATCTCGTCGCAGTCTTCTGTCCACATCACCCGCCAGCAATACGCAATCATCGCTCAGTCCATCTTCAACGTCCTTGTGAACGGGCTCGCTGATGCAGAGTCGATTGTGTCGATGCTGCGCGTGTATCTCCTCCTTTTGATGAAAACTGCGTTCTTCATCACACCCAGAACTGAAGGGAAGACATACACAATCGAGAAGAACGAATATCTCCGCAGTTCGTCGTTGTCTGATCTGTTTGCGAAGATCGAAGCCAACAAACACCTTCCCAAACAAATCGAAAGTCTTGTCACACTTGCGAAGAACGAGAGAAGTGATACACAGATCGCGATTGAGGGATTTGGGTTGGGAGGGTTTCTGGTGAGAGACGGGGAGTTCCTGAGTGTTGTGAATGAGAACGAGGAGACGGCAGATGTCACAGAGAGTGCAGTTGTTGTGAATTGTGACACCGTCGACACTTTCCTCGCCATCCTCAACATCTCCATCGAACTGGCAGCGCAGATTGTGGAGTCCTCACTCGCAACAAGCACCTCTCCCACTGTCTCTCCGTCTGTGCCAAAAGAGCACGACTCAGTGTTCAGACCAGCTCCCCCTGACCACCCTCTCGTGAAGCCCTGCCAGCAACTTCTGGACGTCTTGTTCGTCATCCGCACAGAATGGAACAACATCTCTCCCTTCATCTCTGGGGTCATCCTCCACAAAGAAAGGAACACTGCTCAGATGACAAGAGAGGCACTGAAACAAGCCATCACTTTCATCAATGCGAAAGATATTGTTCTGACAGCGTCGTTCCACGCCCTCCCGTTCTCCCTTCAATCCATCCGGAAGGTCACAGACGAACTTGGAGATCCGAGTGACACGGCTGGGCGTGTGTTCAATCTTGTCCAGAGCAACATGAAGTGCCTGTCGAGATTGATGGAGAAGAGCACTCCACTCTTCAAACAGAGAGATAGGATCACCCTCTTCGTCCCAAGAGCAGAACAGGGCGACCGATCGTCTCCGCCTTCGGACTCACCCGAAGCAAAGACTGAAAACTTGACGAGCGGAGCAGAAGCCGCCATCACATCAATCACAAAACATGAAATTCAGCTGTTGTCGCTCTTCAGGCCTGGCCAGACAAGCGGAGAGGAGGCCATCAAGTTCCACGCAGCCATTGCAACAGGCATCCGGCAGATGTATTTGTTCGAACGGGCACTTTTGGAGAATCGGCCTCGACCGGGCGCGAAGGAGATTATGACGAACTTCTTCCACATCAACATCCAGAAGCTTGTGGAGACGTGGGCGAACCAGGAGAAGGATGTTGAAGAGCGGGAAGAGAATCATCTCAAAGGGAAGGAGTTGGATGAAGAGGCCGATGTGGAGGAGAAGGTGAAGATCAGAGAAAAGGCAAAGGAAGAGGAACGAGCGGTCATGATGAGCGACTTCATGCAGCAGATGATTCAGAGACAATTTTTGGACAGAAACCAGACAACCACAGCGAGTATCCAGTTGATGAGCATTCTTGTCAACCAGCTGCAGAGCGCCCAAGCGAAAGTCGTCACTCGGAAGCCGCTTCTCGAGGACCCAATCTTTCTCGTTCTGACGGAAGTGTTCCGACGGACTGTGATGTACCATTTGGAAGGAATTGACGACCCGGCAGAGACGGACCAGTGTCTGGTCAAGCCACTTCTGGCGTATATTAACAACACGATCAGGTGTATCCTGTGGCAGCATGTGTCCAAACAGGTCAGGCAGGAGATGGCGAAGGTTGTGGAGACGCTCATGTCGTTTGTGGAGCAGGAGGTCAGAAAGAGACTCCCCGTCGTCAACGCGAAATGCCACCAGCGACGGATGATCAGATGGGTCGTGGCTGAAGATGGAGTGTCCAAAGACTTCTTCGTCTCCCAAGTTGACTCGACCACACAGACCGAGGACACTCCTGCCCTCACCCAGACTCACGTTCAGATCCTCGCGCTCTCTCGGTCACTGTGCGACGAGCTCCGGAATACCTTCAACCCGCAGACGTCGTCGGCCGAGGCGCGGCATCCAGACTATGCCGAGGCCACGCTGATTGCGATGGGCAAGAACGGGTTCTTCGAGCGGTGGAAGATGGTGCACGTGCCTCAGTTTGAGTCTCATGCGACGCAGCCAGTGGACGAGGAGGAGACTGGGCTGATGGACAAGGAAGACGTCAACGCGATTGATAAGACAGGGCGAGGACCAACGCTCTCCTCCCCGCCCATCCAGAGACAGTTCATCTTGGACACCGCCAGCTCCGAGTTCAAACTGTTCTCGTTCCTCCTGGACTTCGTGATCACCCATCACACGAAGTCATACAAGCAGAAGGCAGCAGCTGGTGTCATCAGTCGGAAATCGATGGACAAGTTCCACTTTTCGAACCCGACGCAGCTCTGCCAGTTCCTGCAGCAGATGTCGAAAGCATGTCCATCCCTGCTTTCGATTATGAAAGGCCGGTTTGCGGCCAGTTTTGATTTCGAGCCAAGAGTGGAGTTGTTTGGGTATTGGAACGGGGGTTTAGTGGAGAGAGAAGAAGACAGGCTCCGGGCGAGGGAGAGGAGTGTTGAGAACGGAGAGGAGAGTCACTTTCATTATCATCGGATAGTTACGCTTGCGTTTGCCCCTTCGCTTCCTCTTCTCAGCTGGGATGCGGAATGCGAGGGATGTGTTCGACCGCAGTGTGTGGAGCAGGACGATCTGAGACGCACGCAGCTCGCTGGAGACTTTGACGAAGACAAGACAGCCGAGGCGTTTCTTTATATGTTCAACAAACCACTTGTCGCTGAATTCGTCACCTTCTTCACAACAGAACGGATGACTGCGATGGAAAAGCAGGGTCTGTGGACGGAATCATGCAGCCAGCAGCCTGACGTGGATGCCAGCTCGACAGCACCATTCCTCGCCACCATTCTGCTTCTCCACTCAGAATACGCCAAGCTGGCCGAAGCAGCTTTGCACAAGTCCCGCAACGGCGAGCACACCCACCTTCTGCACGTCCTGTGCCTCGCTGTCCAATTGGCCGCTCGAGAATACCAAAAGAACGTGGAAAGACAGCGACGGTTCAACGGCTGGGGTTTCAAGCACTTACAGACCCACGTTTTGGAGTGCCAGCCAGCAGTGTCGATGTTGGTTCTGATTTGGACAGTGATGAACAGGCTCGAGACAGAGCAACCCACAACACTTGCTGTGTCGATTCTTTTCTCGTTTGTCACCAGTCCTTCTGCTCTGACAACAGTTGCCTCTTTTGCGCTGATCTCGTTGATGACACATCGACTGAACGACCTCTTCAAATCCGACACCCTTCACTCTCGCGGAACTGCGTGCCAGTTCTCGAGAACTCTGGGGGTCCCCACAAAGGCAATCACAAGTCGTGTTTTGGACGGATTGTTGGAGCGGAGGACGAGTCCGGATGTGAGCTGGGGTGTCGAAGCGGTGGCACAATTGGTGCTCACACGGGAAGATGTGTTCGAGGGCCAGTCTTTTGTGAACTTTAGGGAACAGTGCAGAGAGTTTGATAGGAAAAGGACAAAGACAGAACTGGGAGAGTTACCAGCAGAAAACTGATGTGAATCGAGAAGGACTTTGTCATTTGCATATCTCTTCGTCATTGAAGACCTAATTCAGTGTAATTGTCGATTATTTTATAAAATGTGGAGTGGAGAATCTGAATATCGAGTCAAATGAATTGATACTTTAATCTTCGTCTTCTCCCTCGTCCTTTGATTCTTTGTGGTGTTTCTTTGATTTCTTGTGCTTCTTTTTGTCTTTTTTGTGATGCTTTTTCTTTTTCTTGTCCTCTTTCTCTGGTTTTTCCTCTTGTTCACTCTCTTCATCACCAGACTCGGCAAATGATGCTGATGAAAGATCGAGTGTACACTGTTCACTTAAACAAGTCTTCCATGCAGCACTAACCTACAAAGTAGCACAATAAATGAGTATTAAGGACGGAACCTCGGCGAATTGATACGGGAGGCAATGATTCAGGCATTTCACTTGAACTGAAGAATTGGCGTTTCCCATGACGTCCCCAAGGCAAAGTGCGTAACATCCATCCGTGACTAAACAAATAAAGGAGAGAAAATGCAACCGTGTGAGAGTTGTTGGATGTAGACTGAGAGGCATGCTGAGACACATTGCTGTTCAGGAACTGATTCGGTTTGTTGTGTTTCTTCTGCTTGAGGAGTTATCCTTGTTCTGATGAAGTGTGGTTGTTCAGATGAGGGATGATATTGTTGGACTGGCGGAGGAAATTGCGGAGTATAACGAGGTGGGGATGGTTGATGTTGTTGTCGCCAATTCTCTGGAAAAGAACACTGTTGCGCAAAGCAAAATGTTAAAAGGTGTACCAAAAGCATGATTCTTATGGAAAAAGTCCTTGCAAATCAGCGATTCGGTTGACACGTGTCATGATCGCGTCGAATGGGAGAACGACATGAGGAGATATTGAGCGTCGAATTGACGTATGGAAACTACCATGCGAACGATTTCAGAGAGAAAACCGGACTAGAAACAGTTAAGTGAGAAGAGTTGCGAGTTGATGATGATCAAGCCATCAGATCTTTCTTTTGTGTCTGGAGATGAACAATCCATTTTCATTGATCGTATTGTCTCTTTTTCCTCTCTTCGCGAGGCCATTTGTTGAACTGTCGCCAGAAATTCACGATCTGAGGACCTTTCTGGAAAAGGAAAAAAAAAGGAAACAAAAACACCCAACAAACGACAATGGAGTCAATGATATTCCCAAGCGGACACTTCATTGGGAACAATGTGAGCCTCACATCAACATCATGTTGGTTTGTTGGAACCAATTCAACGATGAGATTAACGCCGAACCAAGATTGTTCCAATCATGGGAAGAGCCCTCTAAAAGACCCAGAATCGTCAGAAAATGGAGGATTCGCATGGATACTAGATTTGGTGAACAGCTCATTGTGTTTGGAACTCTGGACACTGGACTCTTCAGAAATGAAATCATCGATCTGTTTTCTGTCTTCGTCTGAACTGGAGATTTCAGAGAACACGATCATTTCGAATGCGGACTGTTCCCCAATTATTGTTTGTGGAGACAGGACGGGTGAGGGATCATGGATTGGTCTCTCACGCTGTTCTCACATCTCGTCGACGACAATTCTTCACCCATTTGTTGAGTTGGCCATTGGATCAAAATTGTGTGATTACTCCGCACTCTCTGTTCGTGGAACATCACTTTTGTTGCAGGACAAATCGCTGGTGTTGGGAACTGGACCGCTATTCTCATTCGAGTTCTCGCCGAACTTGGACACCAGATCCACCCATCCAACATCCTGCATGTTTGACACACTGCTGATTTCGAGTGATTTGGCGAATATGAGCAGCCCTGGGAATCCGTCGGACGAGATGGCTGGCCGATGTGCAAATCGCCAAGAACTGATTGGCTGCAGTGTCTCGCACTGCACAAACCATCAACATGGTACCGCAATGATGGACCTTGCCTTGTGCGGTGATTGTTACTGCCTCAACTCGTCGTTTGCCAGTTGTGTTCGATCAAGAAATGCCATTCTGAACCAAACAGGCAAGGCGTTCACCCAAGGCGACCGATTCAGTGCCCAGGCCGACACCACAGGACACTTCACGCGCTGCACGTTCAGCGACATGACAGTGCAGGGTTACGAAAACGAGGGAGGCTCCGCGATTCTGTTCCGCGTCGTCAAATCATCTCTCAACGTCACACTCTGCGCCTTCCACAACTGCACCTCAACTGCCTCCGGCAACGACGGCGGGGCAGTTGCGTATTATTCCAACTCCCCCGCCAACCCGCCCTTCACTCTGTCGCAGTCGGTCTTCACCCACTGTGCCACCACTTTCGCAAATGAACGGTCGAGTGGAGGAAGCGTGCTCGCCGACACCAACTCTATCTGCCACACAACAATCACCGACTGTGTGTTCGAGAACAGCGTCGCAGCTGGTTCTGCTGGCGCGGTTTACACTGGCCACGTGCACCTGACACTCGCCAACACTCTCTTTCGGAAGTGCTCGTGTGGGTTCTTCGGAGGCGCGCTCAGAATGGCAGACACGAACGATGTGAATGTGTCGCACTGTGCATTCAGGGAGTGTTCGAGTGGGCTGTCGTATTCTGAGGCGAAGGACGTGTCGTATGATTATCGGATGGATGGGAAGATTGGGCCGTCGTACTTTGAGTTCTGTGACTCGACGTCTGGTGAGCCGAACGTGTATTCCGAAAAGAAGGGAAATTCGTCGTCGAGTTGGGTTCCGCAAGTGAGTCGGAAAACAGCAATCAGACAGGTGCGCATCTCGTCCACGGAGAATGCGATGAAGATGAAGATCACAGCCAACGATGCGCTTTTGGGGTCGATGAGTGTGCTGCTGGACGGAGCGAATGTTGCTCGCCTCGTCCACGTTCGCTTTGGCCAGTCATCAACCGCAAGCACGACAGGCGAAGTCGAGGTTGTGACAGGCTCCTCATCGTTCCTCCCTTCGTATGTGTCTTTTCGGGTGAGGAGCGTGGGACTTGTGGGTTGGGATTTCACACCGAGCATATTCTCAGTCGAGGCCACGCTGACTGACAACATGGATTGTGTGATCGAACTGTTCGGGACGAATCTGCCACCCTTCTCGTCACTTGGTCTGCACTTCTTCGATTCCAACGGAAACTTAAACGCATACAGAGCAGCACAAAGTCTGAGAATGACACTAAGCACAAATTCATCACACAACCACACTTTCCATTTTGGGAAGACATACACAATCGGGGAGATTGTGACAAAAGGCACAGTGTTGGCATCACCCCACGCTCTGTCGTTCACAGTTCCGATGCCACGTGCTGTCCTCTCGTCGATCTCCACAACTGACCAGAATGGGTTTGTGAGTGTTCAGCTGTTTGGCGAGCATCTTCACTCTCCTTCGTATGCTGTCACCTTTTCCACCGTCGACGACCAACACCCACCGCACAGAAGGACGTTCACTTTCTCTTCTGTCTCACCAACTGCCCTCGACAGCCTGTCCATTCTGCTCAGTGAAGAGGAGGACGATTGTCTCCTTCCTGATCGAACATACACCGTGTCAGATGCAGTCTCGTCCAATCAGAACCAGTCAATCCATATTTCTGTGCTTCAATTCCAGACACCGGTCGACTTGTTTGGTCCGCGCGATCCAAAGGCGGTGATGTTGGCCTGGCTGGTTCCTGTCATTGTCGTGTCGTCGCTGGGTCTGATTGGTCTTGTTGTGGGACTCGTCTACTGCGGACTGACAGGGCGATGTCCCTGCTCTCGCCCTTCCTGTCACAGATCTTCCTGTTCTCGCTCATCTGGGAGTGGAAAAGCGAAGTCGGTGACAGTGTGCTGTGCTCCGAATGATGTGAGGTGCTGCACAGACTGCTGCTTCTGCACATTCATCGTCCCTAAAATTCATTCTGAGACATCAAAATCCGCCTATCCCAAACCTGCACATGAAGTCAAGACGGTCTATGTCAAGAATCCATACTCTAAAGATTAAATGTCTTATTCAGATGATTCCATGCTCCCCTGTGACAAGCTCATCAAAATAATCTGGTTGGAGGATCAGACATCATTTTGATTTTGGATCTCATTTATCCACCTTTAAGCGTCTATTTTGCTAAACTGCTTCGAATCATCTGTTCACCTCCAATTCACACCAACACAGAAGTGGTTATGACGAGAGAGAATCCGAAACACACGAATCGAACAGTCACGTGCTCCGACTTGAGATGCACAGAGGTTGAGTCAAGAAGAGTGGTGGTGCATGCACTGAACCTTTCTCGTTGTCATTATTCTGTGACAAACAGGCTCATAAAGTGTTCATGATGACCGTTTGTGACGTGAGATTCGATGTTGACGATTCATTTCTAATACCACAACCAAATATATCTCGAAGCCGTCCGGATTACCTGATTCATTCCAATGGCAATGTTCAAATGCTCGAGAGATATGAATGGCACACGTGGCGTCGACCAGGCTTCGAGTGCATCGTCAAGTCCTGCTTGTCGGAGTCTCTCTGCCCTCTTCTTCCATCGCGTTTTCTCCTTCGTTCTCATCCTCTCGTCTCCTTCCATCGTATGCAATCTCTCTCCCAAAGTCTTCTTGTTTGTCATCTCCACCAACCACCCCACTTCCCACTCTTCTCTTCCTGTCTCCACATCCTTCCCTTCTTTGTGAAGTTCCTTCTCCAGTCTCATGACGTGTTTAAGAATCAGACTCAACTGGTTGACGAAGACATCGGAAGGTGCAGAAAGGTATTCGGCACGTTGGAAGACAAACAGCAGGTATCGCTTTGCCGGAACCACAACTCGATTGAACTGCAGAAGTGGCTCAAACGGACGCTCTTCTGTTGTCAGATATTGTGGAGTGGTGCCACGAGTCATGTCCGAAATGAGGGAGAGGAGGTGATCGTGGAACGCTCGATTGGCGAGTGGGACAGTTGTCGGCTGAACACGCGTGAGTACTCGCTCGATCATGTTCTCCTTCAGAAAGACGAAGACCGCGTGGGAGGACGAGGGGCCTTTGTTTGTGTGGCTGAGGAGAGACGTCAGAAGATTCGTGTTGAGTTGTTGACTGGTGCACTCGATCAGCGAGAACATGTCTGATCCATCCGCAAATGCTGACTCGACAGCTGGATGGAGAACCTTCATCGACGTGTCGAGTGAGCGTGTGATGATCTTCCATGACATTGTCAGCACTGAGTTGATCGTCGCTCTCAATCCCTCCTTCTGGTTGGCTGGGATGTTGGCAACGTGCGATGGGAGATCAAGACATGTTGTGATGGCTGATTTGACGAGAGAGAAGAATCTCTGAGTGATCAAGACCTTCGACGAGAATGAGGGAGAAACAAGACAGACTTCAATCATGGATGGTTGGTACTCCTTTCCCAGATAGTCAAGCAAGCTGAGTCCACTCGCCAGAAATGCTGAAATGTGTCTGATTTGGTCGATTGTTGATTCGTCGACCAACATGTTGGGTTGTGTCGTTGAATCAGCGAGGAGTGAGTGGAGTCGGGAAAGATGGTCGGAGAGAGTCTCGATGAGCCGTTCGGTGAACATGACAGGATTGTCAGGCGGGCCAGCGAGGGTGAAGAGGAGTGTGTGGCCAGCCAGAAATGAAGCTGCGATTTCTCGTCGGCGGGCGTGTCTGTCGAGCGACTGGCAGACGAGTGTGAGGACGGTGGTGTCGGGAGAGAACATGATCGCTGCCAGACTCTCCAAGAAGAGCTGCGACAGGCCGCTGTCCTCAATCTCTTCCAGCGTCGCGCGGAATGAGGCTTCGTGGCGAGAGAGGAAGGCGGAAGAGGAGCGAGGCGTGGACATCATCAGCCGAAGGCACTTCCCGATCTGGGAGAAGAAAGAGAGGAAAAAACACAGACTGCTGTTCGGACATGCTCGTTTCTGGTCGGGACGAATCGCACGAGGAGGGAGGATGGGATCGACGATTCACAGATGCGAACATTGTCATCCTCTGATGACATCCCTGCACAACACAAGCACATTTCAGAACAGAATGAACAAGCACAACAAAACCACACCAAACCGCAGCAGCAGTTTTGGGAGAGAGAGCTGAAGAACGATCTCGAAAAGAGGAGCAAACAGAACAATTCGAGGGAGGCATCTTTTCGCACAACTGTTCAAAAATCTGAATTGGAGCATGTTTCAACACTGCTTTAAGACCCCAGTCGGTTTCTGAGATGATCACAAACAATGACATCGAGCTGATTGAATGAGATTGATCAAACCAGAAGCTACGACGGAGAGAACGTCCAGAGTCGTCATTGTCAGGCTGTTGGATCATCGCAGGAAATGTCTACGAGAAGTTTCACAAGAGTCTGAATGAATTCAAGTTCATTCAGAAAAGATAGAACAGACTGTTTGCTCGGTCTCTTTATCATCTTTACAAGGATGTTCAGGGGAGACAGTTTCGCTTATTGGATTCAAGACGGGATCGTTCGATGTATACTCAGAAGACATGGCCGTTCAGACCCGGGATCACGAACGGACAACTGACGCAAAAGGCTTTTGGGTTGGATCGTAGAATTGCTCTTCTTTTCACGATAATCTGCTTGTAACTTTCAAGTATACATGATAGTCTCCCATAAAATCAATCACTTCCAGATAAAAGGTTGTATTGGAGGGTTGGAGAGAGTTAGACTGTCCTTGAAATCCACGATTCAATGAATAAGAGGAGCATGGAAAAGGATAGAATTACGATCACCAAGATTTAGTAATTATTGTTGATGGGAGGTGGTGAGATGAGACAAAGCAATCTGAGAAGTGAAACAAAAGAGTGTGAGAAGTGAGAAAAGGGACGAACGGTTATCCATCATTCGGCAGAGCCGCATTTTTGATGGCCAACAAAATCAATGACCGCATCAGATCAACATCCGACACATCTGGAAGGTCGAGTGTGTTGAAGCAAGGATGTCCTTGGGGCATGAAAAGTCCTTTCGACTGCAGGAGACCAAGGGTGAAGGTTGGTCTGCTATTCTGAGACAGAATGGAAAGTGAAGTGGTTCCACATGCCAAGCGGAGGATTTCTCTCCTGACTCGATCGGATGATGTCTCCACAACCTCCCAGAAGGCATAAACAACATCAGTCTTTGTCCTGAGATGTGTAGTGTGGTTCGTCATTTGTTTCCATTTGGCAACATCGATCGTATCTTCCCCGCAGACTGTGAATTCCAGTTCCTTCGGAGAGATCATCCGAAGTACATCTGGAGGAACAAGCGACGTCAGTCCAGCTCGCATCGCCATCAACGAAGGCGAATACCATTGGAACACAGCACCAGCCGCCAATTCATGAAACAGAGCCAAGTCGGAATGACAGAGGATTTTCGTTTCTCCTTCGGGGATCAACTCGGTGCTGGTTCCGTCGGGAAGAGTGATCGTCCAGTGAAGCTCCAATTCGGCCAGTTCGTCGTCGGAGAAGGAGAGGAGTTCAGACAGACCAGAAGCCAGATTGGGATTCGCCAAAGAAAGATCAGAAGCAACAACGGCATCGCCTCGGAGTTGCTTCCAGATGAACTCGTTGAAGCGAAACGGAACTTGAATCCCTTCCAGCAGCATCTTTCCCACCACAACTCCAACAAACCGATACTTCTCCAGGAACTCCAGCGATCGCGTCTGGCTCTCGTTCGCAATCATCATCCTTCCATCGCTGTGTCCGTCCACAACAAACAGATGCTGGTCGTCGGGATCCATCAGACGTTCCACCAGCTTCGTGAAGTACCATCTCTTTACTCCATTTATATCAATCGCGCTTGTTCCTTCGATCATGACATAAAAGGGTTCTCGAAGTTGATCAGCTGTCAGAGCGGCAAAGGCCTGCATTGTTCTTTCGATCGAGACATCATGAGGGACCATAATTCTCATTGTGCCTCTGAGCGATTCTGGTTGGATTTGACGGAGTTCCTTGATGAACTCGTCTTTACCGACTTGCGGTGTGGCTGATATCGTTGCCTGCAGACGGAGCAGATTCTCTGTCTTTTCGGCAAGGTTCTTCTCGGCAGTCCATTTGTCAGATTCCATCGTTTTCAAATCTGATTCCAGTTTGGTCTGATCTTCATCCTTCAGCTTCCACACACCATCAATCGTGTTCACAAGGCATCGCAACGCTTTCGACTGGCGCAGCTGACGACAAGTCACTCGAGATTCCGCACACTGAGAAAGAGAGAACATAAACACGAACACAAAGAGGAGAGAAGAAAGCGAAGATGAGAAAAGGACGAGGGCAGACTGGGTCCAGAAAGCGCATCAGAAGTGTTCGCTCTTCATCTCCACACGTGTTCTTGATCGACGTCGCTTTGAACGACGAAATCGCTCGGATCAACTGCGACGGGTTCTTGCTCGTGAACGGCGGCTCCCCAAACAGCAGCCAGAACAGAATCACCCCCAACGACCACACATCCGCCTCGCACGTCGCCTTCCCCGTTTCCGAGTCCATCCGCTCCGGCGACACGTACAGCTGCGACATCGCCGAACTCGTCGCCGTCACATCGTCCGACTCCGCTGCCCCAAAATCACCTGCCACGAAGCGTCAGAAGAGAATAAGAACAGAGAAAAAGGGGAGAGAGAGGGCACGATGATAGGCTCAAAAATGAGACACACAGAGCTTCACATGGCCATCCGAGTCCATCAGGATGTTCTCCATTTTGATGTCCCCATGCGCCGTCCGACCACTTTCGTGTTCGTGCATCATTTCCAGAACACACACAAGATCATCCATCACTCGATACACTTCCTGCAACAATCAATACAACAGCAAGATAAATACAAAAATGAGAGAAAAAATCCAATTGCTGGAAGAAAACATGAAGAAAATGCGATTGGCGAACAAACTTCACGAGGCATCAGAATGTTCCTTTCCGAGTAGTCCCGAACAACATCCGCAAGAGACTTTCCTCCTAGCTCCATCACCATCACTCGGTTTCTCTTCAGCGTCACTGCTTCCTTCAGTTTCGTGATTCGAGGATGCGAGAATGTTTTCAGCCTTCCAACCTCTCGATCAAAGCGGTCTTTGTGTTTCTGCGTCAAGCACTGCACTATCTTCCCCGCATAGTGTGTGCCTGTTGACTTTTCAATCATTTCCACAACAGTCCCAAAGCCACCAGAGTTGATGATTCGAACGAACGAATCTGAGCAGGGCAAAGAGATTCAAATGGACAATCAAATCGAGAAATGGAACATACACCCATCGGGAACTTCGATAGAATCGGCCATATGAATATGTCAATCTTCCTTCGTCCTGGATCAACTTGAATACAACCCAAAACAAAAATGAATTCCAAATAAGTTCATTCGACCTCTCTGAGAATCCTTTCTTTCCTCCTTTTCCGATATTAAATCGTCCAAAGATACATTCTAACAATCAATCAAATGGTTGACACTTTCAAAATCAATAGATGTGGATGACGGAACGATGATCCACTCACGTCTGTCTCACCAACTGCTCTTGACAGCCTGTTCATTCATCGTTCAGAAAATCTTTCCAAAAACACAATCTGCCTATCCCGAACCAGTTGACCAGGACAACCCTGGATATGTCGTCGAGGTTGATCGTCCTCAAAATGATCGTCCTCACATGCCAACAAGAAGTGTACAGAGACATCAAGGACGACGGGAGATCTATCGTCCACGTGGAGCCTTCTTCGAATGAAGAAAGTGCACCCTTCTTCGTCCTTCAACGACGTCTCTTCACTGTTCTTTTCTTATCTTCACGTTTCCCGTGTGACAAGCTCATCTAAATAGTCTTGCTTTAGGATCAGACATACGTTTGATTGTTGGATCTCATTTATCCACATTTAAGCGTCTGTTTTGCTAAACTGCATCGATTCATCTGTTCACCTCAATTTCACACCAACAGAGAAGAGGTCATGACGAGAGAGAATCCAAAACACACAAAACGAGCAGTCACATGCTCCAACGAGAGACACGCAGAGGTTGATTCAAGAGAAGTGTTGGTGCTTGCACTGAACCATCTTGTGATGCAAATAGTTGGGCTTTCTTTCAGAAAAAGGACTCTCTCACACAACCTTTCTCGTTGTCATTATTCTGTGGCAAACAGGCTCATACAGTGTTAATGATGACCATTCGTGACGTGAGATTCGATGATGACAATTCATTCCTAATACCACGACCAGTGAACTCTCGGAGCCGTCTTGGTTACGAGATTCATTTCAATGGCCTTGCTCAACTGCTGAAGAGACGGGAACGTCTCATGTGGTGTCAACCGGGCTTCGAGTGCATCGTCAAGTCCTGCTTGTCGGAGTCTCTCTGCCCTCTTCTTCCATCGCGTTTTCTCCTTCGTTCTCATCCTCTCGTCTCCTTCCATCGTATGCAATCTCTCTCCCAAAGTCTTCTTGTTTGTCATCTCCACCAACCACCCCACTTCCCACTCTTCTCTTCCTGTCTCCACATCCTTCCCTTCTTTGTGAAGTTCCTTCTCCAGTCTCATGACGTGTTTAAGAATCTGACTCAACTGGTTCACGAAGACATCGGAAGGTGTGGGAAGGTATTCGGCACGTTGGAAGACAAACAGCAGGTATCGCTTTGCCGGAACCACAACTCGATTGAACTGCAGAAGTGGCTCAAACGGACGCTCTTCTGTTGTCAGATATTGTGGAGTGGTGCCACGAGTCATGTCCGAAATGAGGGAGAGGAGGTGATCGTGGAACGCTCGATTGGCGAGTGGGACTGCGGTTGGCTGGACACGCGTGACCACTCGCTCGATCATGTTCTCCTTCAGAAAGACAAAGACCACGTGGGAGGACGATGGGCCTCCGTTTGTGTGGCTGAGGAGAGACATCGGAAGATTCGTGTTGAAGTGTCGGCTGGTGAGCTCGATCAGCGAGAACATGTCTGATCCATTCGAAAATGCTGACTCGACAGCTGGATGGAGATCCTTCATCGACGTGTCGAGCGAGCGTGTGATGATCTTCCACGACATTGTCAGCGCTGAGTGGATTATCGCACTCAATCCTGCTTTCTGGTCGGCTGGGATGTTGGCATCGTGCGAATGGAGTTCAAGAAATGTTGTGATGGATGTTTTGATGAGAGAGAAGAATCTCTGAGTGATCAAGACCTTCGACGAGAATGAAGGAGAAACTAGACAGACCTTGTGGAAGAGTGGGATTGGCTTGACAAGACGATCAGAGAGAATTTTCAATCCACTCGACACGATCACCAAAATGTGACGGAGTGCCGTCACTGTGGCTTCGTTCAGCAGTGGAGATGGAGTGAATGCAATGAGTTTGGTTGTTAGGGGTGCGGTGTTGATTGCGGAGATCAGAAGACGAATGAATCTGGAGTCAGCCAGAACCTGAGAAGAGAAAGAGTCGGAAGAAGGGCAGACTGTGTCCATGGATGGTTTCGAATCCTTTCCCAGATAGTCAAGCAAGTTGATTCCACTCACAAGAAATGCCGAGATGTGTCTGATTTGTTCGATTGTTGATTCTTCGACCAGTTTGTTGGGAGGCGTTTTCGAATCAGCGATGAGTGAGTGGAGACGGGAGAAATGATCGGAGAGTGTCTCGATGAGCCGTTCGGTGAACATGACAGGATTGTCAGGCGGGCCAGCGAGGGTGAAGAGGAGTGTGTGGCCAGCCAGAAATGAAGCTGCGATTTCTCGTCGGCGGGCGTGTCTGTCGAGCGACTGGCAGACGAGTGTGAGGACGGTGGTGTCGGGAGAGAACATGATCGCTGCCAGACTCTCCAAGAAGAGCTGCGACAGGCCGCTGTCCTCAATCTCTTCCAGCGTCGCGCGGAATGAGGCTTCGTGGCGAGAGAGGAAGGCGGAAGAGGAGCGAGGCGTGGACATCATCAGCCGAAGGCACTTCCCGATCTGGGAGAAGAAAGAGAGGAAAAAACACAGACTGCTGTTCGGACATGCTCGTTTCGGTTTGGGACGAATCGCACGAGGAGGGAGGATGGGATCGACGATTCACAGATGCGAACATTGTCATCCTCTGATGACATCCCTGCACAACACAAGCACATTTCAGAACAGAATGAACAAGCACAACAAAACCACACCAATCAGCAGCAACAGTTTTGGGAGAGAGAGCTGAAGAACGATCTCGAAAAGAGGAGCAAACAGAACAATTCGAGGGAGGCATCTTTTTGCACAACTGTTCAAAAATCTGAATTGGAGCATGTTTCAACACTGCTTTAAGACCCCAGTCGGTTTCTGAGATGATCACAAACAATGACATCGAGCTGATTGAAACAATCGACCAAACCAGAAGCGACGACGGAGAGAACGTCCAGAATTGTCATTGTCAGGGCTGATGGATCATCGCAGGAAATGTCTACGAGAAGGTTCACGAGAGTCTGAATGAGTTCAAATTTATTCAGGAAAGATAGAACAGACTGTTTGCTCGGTCTCTTTGTCATCTTTCATAGGATGGTCAGGGGAGACAGTTTCGATTATTGGATCCAAGTTGGTATCATTCGAAGGAATCTTGGAATACATGGCTGTTCAGACCCGTGATCACGAATGGACACAAGTCTCAACAACCTTTGGGTTGGATCGTGTCATTGAAGTTCTTTTCATGATAATCTGCTTTAAACTTTCTAATATGCATGATAGTATTCCATCAAATCAATAACATCCACATAAGAAGCTGTATTGGAGGGTTGGAAAGAGTTTGACTGTGAACGATGTCCACGATTCATGGAATGAGAGGAGCATGGAAAAGGATACAATTTTGATCACCAAAATTTAGTTATTATTGTTGATGGGAGGTGGTGAGATGAAACAAAGCAATCTGAGAAGTGAAACAAAAGAGTGTGAGAAGTGAGAAAAGGAGAACAGTCAGAGCCATCAGATAATTGATCGACTCGATTAATCATCATTCGGCAGAGCCCTTTTCTTGATGGCCAGCAAGATCAATGTTCGCATCATATCAACATCGCTGACATTCGGAATGTCGAGTCTGTTGAAGCACGTCTTTGCTTTGGGCAAGAGATATCCATCTGTCTGCAGAATATGAAGAGTGAAGCTTTGTCGTCCATGCAGAGGAAGAACGCGAAGTGAAGTTGTTCCACATGCCAAGCGAATGATTTCTCTCCGAACATCGTCGGTCGATGTCTCCACAACAGTCCAGAAGGCACTCGCAACTTTAGGCCGTAACTGGATCGGCGCGGTGTTCTTCGTCATTTGTTTCCATTTCGCAACATCGATCGTATCTTCCCCGCAGACTGTGAATTCCAGTTCCTTCGGAGAGATCATCCGAAGTACATCTGGAGGAACAAGCGACGTCAGTCCAGCTCGCATCGCCATCAACTGCGGAGAAAACCATTGGAGCACAGCTCCAGCCGCCAATTCATGAAACAGAGTCAAGTCGGAATGACAGAGGACTCTCTCCTCTCCTTCGGGGATCAGCTCGGTGCTTGTTCCGTCGGGAAGAGTGATCGTCCAGTGAAGCTCCAATTCGGTCAGTTCGTCGTCAGAGAAGGAGAGGAGTTCAGACAGACCAGTCGCCAGATTGGGATTCGCCAAAGAAAGATCAGAAGCAACAGCAGCATCGCCTCGGAGTTGCTTCCAGATGAACTCGTTGAAGCGAAACGGAACAGGAATCCCTTCCAGCAGCATCTTTCCCACCACAACTCCAACAAACCGATACTTCTCCAAGAACTCCAGCGATCGCGTCTGGCTCTCGTTCGCAATCATCATCCTTCCATCGCTGTGTCCGTCCACAACAAACAGATGCTGGTCCTCGGGATCCATCAGACGTTCCACCAGTTTCGTGAAGTACCACGCCCCGACTCCGTGGTTCGCATCAATCGCGCTTGTTCCTTCGATCATGACGAAGAACGACTCCCGAAGTTGATCAATTGTCAGAGCGGCGAAGACCTGCATGACTGTCTCGATCGAGATGTCACCAGGGAGAGTGACTTTCCTGTTGCCCATTTGCGAAGCTGATTGGATTCTTCGAAGCGCAGAGTTGAATTCGTTTTGACTGGCAAATAAGAGATTCAACTGATTCATGACGTCAGTTCTGGCAAGATGAAGGACTTCAATTTGTTCATTCTGGCATCCTGTTGATATTGCGAGGCAGAGAGGAGAAGGGATGTCGGTGAAGATCCCAGGCTGTTCCTCATCGTCCACAAACAGTCGAGCTTCTCGAGTCGACATGTTCACTCGAATCGCTGCTGTCTGCCCAACTCGATCGCATTTCTTGTTTGTTCCTACTGGCTTGAATTCTTTCCCAGCATGCCACATCCTTCCATCCCAAAGAAAGAAGTCACCTCCAATCCCATCGAGATAGCTTCCACAATGAAATTGTGTGGCTTTGTCAGGAAGTGGATGTTTGAGGAAGCTAAGCACTGAAAAGATGAAAAAACGAAGAACACACTCACATTGACTCCTGTCTGTTCCGATCTTCTAACTTTGAGTTCCCACTCTCCCTCGTTGATCTGAATAGTAAATGCTGTTCTCCATGGGTATTCTTCCGTAGGGTCGATGATATGTGTGAGCGTGGTTGGAGCGAGCATGTGAGCTGTTTCGTCGAACGTTTTGAGAGAATCCGTTCCAAAATAAATGCATATATTGGCCAGGCGCTGTCTCAATTCAGAGTAATGTGATTTCAGAGATGCTATCTCTTGTTCACATTTCTCTTTCCCCTTTTGAGCCTCTCCAAGCTGTTCTGAAAGTGTTGAGATCTTTTCAGCCAACTCAGCGGATTGAAGACTCTCGGTGTCATCTTGGAGTTTCCAGACACCATCAATCGTGTTCACAAGGCATCGCAATGCTTTCGACTGGCGCAGCTGACGACAAGTCACGCGAGATTCCGCACACTCTTCAAGAAATAACACAAACACGAACACAAAGAGGAGAGAGGAAAGCGAAAATGAGAGAAGAACGAGGGCAGACAGGGTCCAGAAGGCGCATCAGAAGTGTTCGCTCTTCATCTCCACACGTGTTCTTGATCGACGTCGCTTTGAACGACGAAATCGCTCGGATCAACTGCGACGGGTTCTTGCTCGTGAACGGCGGCTCCCCAAACAGCAGCCAGAACAGAATCACCCCCAACGACCACACATCCGCCTCGCACGTCGCCTTCCCCGTTTCCGAGTCCATCCGCTCCGGCGACACGTACAGCTGCGACATCGCCGAACTCGTCGCTGTCACATCTTCCGACTCCGCTGCCCCAAAATCACCTGCCACCATGCGAGAGAAGAATACCAGGAAGGAGAAACAGGAGATATAGAGTAGGATGATGAGTGCAAAAATGAGACACACAGAGCTTCACATGGCCATCCGAGTCCATCAGGATGTTCTCCATTTTGATGTCCCCATGCGCCGTCCGACCACTTTCGTGTTCGTGCATCATTTCCAGAACACACACAAGATCATCCATCACTCGATACACTTCCTGCAACAATCAATACAACAGCAAGATAAATACAAAAATGAGAGAAAAAATCCAATTGCTGGAAGAAAACATGAAGAAAATGCGATTGGCGAACAAACTTCACGAGGCATCAGAATGTTCCTTTCCGAGTAGTCCCGAACAACATCCGCAAGGGACTTTCCGCCCAGTTCCATCACCATCACTCGATCGCTCTCCATCGTCACCGATTCCTTCAGTTTCGTGATTCGAGGATGCGAGAATGTTTTCAGCCTTCCAACCTCTCGATCAAAGCGGTCTTTGTGTTTCTGCGTCAAGCACTGCACTATCTTCCCCGCATAGTGTGTGCCTGTTGACTTTTCAATCATTTCCACAACAGTCCCAAAACCACCAGAGTTGATGATTCGAACGAACGAATCTGAACACCATGCAAATTCAAATTGATGATGAAATCGAGAAATGGAACATACACCCATCGGGAACTTCGATAGAATCGGTCATATGATTTGATCAATCTTCCTTCGTCCTGGGCCCACTTGAAGACATCCCACAAGTCAAATCTTATGAACGAAGAGTCATTTGACCTCAATTAGAATCATTTTTTCCTCTTCCGACTTTACGTTTAAGTTCTAAAATAAGTTCATTCGAATCCTCTGGAATTCCTTTCTTTCCTTCAATACCGCGTTTACCTGTTTGTTTTAGAATCAAAATATGATGTAACATTGAGAACCATCAAAGATGGAAGGGTGCCGAAACGGATTGGAAACCTCACTCAAACACCTTCTGCAGGTTTATGTCCTCATTTTCTCCCAGTGAAAATGTTCTGACTATTCGAGTGATTCGTAAGACGTGATATATTTCACGACCAGCTTCGCTGTACTCTCCTTGAACAGTCAACAAGAAAAAAGTCGTGGAGACTGTTGGTAGGTGAAGAAGAATGTCAAGTGATGTCTGATGTGACAAATATGGGACAAGAAGAGACGACCATTCAATAACAACAGCAACGAGAGACAAGAGAGCAATACTGTTGTCGTGGAATGAAAACAAGACGAGAAAGCCAGTCAAATCCAAATGAAGCAGAAACGGTTCATGTTACGTGATGGGGAATGAAGAGTGAAGTGTTGACGAGACTGTGACGCGATAATTAGGATCTTCGCGTGAGGCGAGTGGAGTGTTCTGAGTCGAACGGAGGCAGACAAGACCATCAGAAAGAAGTGCGAACGTGAACATGCTGCAGATGGGAGTGTCACAATGGTCAGGAGAATCGATCCTCGTTTCGGGTGACGTTGGACGATGTGAAGGTCAGTTCAGACAGACTCGAGAGGAACGAAGAGAGAGTCGGCCGAGAGGATGGCTTGGTTTGGGGACATCGCTGGATCAGCTCGCGTTCCTTCAGCCCAGCAATCAAGCTCATTCGAGGGAGACCTCCAATCTCATTCTGGCGAGCCGCATTCACAGCATCTATCTCGCCAAACGGAACAGCCTCTCCCACCATCTCCCCAAGAATCAAGCCAAGACTGAACACTGCTGCCTTCTCCCTATCAACTCCAACTCGGTTTTGAACCACTTCCAGTGCCTTTTTAAACTCTATTTCTCGAAAACGTCGTCAAGTTAGGTTCAAACAAATGTGAATTAGGAATTGTTGTGAGGTGGCTATCAGGCGTCTTCAGCCATGTCTGCCATTTCATCTAAATCCTCGCCATCAAGATCATCGTCCCCATAGGCATTCTTGACGGCCATCAAAACCAATGTCCGCATCACATCAACATCCGACACATCCGGAAGGTCGAGTCTGTTGTAGCAGATGAGCCCTCGGGGCATGAACAGTCCTTCGGATGTCACGAGATGGAGAGTGAAGGTTGGTCGTCGTCTGTTTTGGAGAACATGAAGAGAAGCGTTTCCACATGCCGAGCGGAGAATTACTCTTCGAACTTGGTCGGTTGATGTCTCCATAACTTTCCAGAAGGCATCAGCAACATCACTCCTTGGCTTGAGTTGCTCTGTGTACCTTGTCATCTGTTTCCATTGTTTGACACCAATGGTAACATCTTCTCCGCAGATAGTGAGATCCAGTTCTGTCGGAGAGAGCATCCGAAGTACATCTGGAGGAACAAGCGACGTCAGTCCAGCTCGCATCGCCATCAACGAAGGCGAATACCATTGGAACACAGCACCAGCCGCCAATTCATGAAACAGAGCCAAGTCAGAATGACAGAGGACTCTCTCCTCTCCTTCGGGGATCAGCTCGGTGCTTGTTCCGTCGGGAAGAGTGATCGTCCAGTGAAGCTCCAATTCGGTCAGTTCGTCGTCAGAGAAGGAGAGGAGTTCAGACAGACCAGTCGCCAGATTGGGATTCGCCAAAGAAAGATCAGAAGCAACAGCAGCATCGCCTCGGAGTTGCTTCCAGATGAACTCGTTGAAGCGAAACGGAACAGGAATCCCTTCCAGCAGCATCTTTCCCACCACAACTCCAACAAACCGATACTTCTCCAAGAACTCCAGCGATCGCGTCTGGCTCTCGTTCGCAATCATCATCCTTCCATCGCTGTGTCCGTCCACAACAAACAGATGCTGGTCCTCGGGATCCATCAGACGTTCCACCAGTTTCGTGAAGTACCACGCCCCGACTCCGTGGTTCGCATCAATCGCGCTTGTTCCTTCGATCATGACGAAGAACGACTCCCGAAGTTGATCAATTGTCAGAGCGGCGAAGACCTGCATGACTGTCTCGATCGAGATGTCACCAGGGAGAGTGACTTTCCTGTTGCCCATTTGCGAAGCTGATTGGATTCTTCGAAGCGCAGAGTTGAATTCGTTTTGACTGGCAAATAAGAGATTCAACTGATTCATGACGTCAGTTCTGGCAAGATGAAGGACTTCAATTTGTTCATTCTGGCATCCTGTTGATATTGCGAGGCAGAGAGGAGAAGGGATGTCGGTGAAGATCCCAGGCTGTTCCTCATCGTCCACAAACAGTCGAGCTTCTCGAGTCGACATGTTCACTCGAATCGCTGCTGTCTGCCCAACTCGATCGCATTTCTTGTTTGTTCCTACTGGCTTGAATTCTTTCCCAGCATGCAACATCCTTCCATCCCAAAGAAAGAAGTCACCTCCAATCCCATCGAGATAGCTTCCACAATGAAATTGTGTGGCTTTGTCAGGAAGTGGATGTTTGAGGAAGCTAAGCACTGAAAAGATGAAAAAACGAAGAACACACTCACATTGACTCCTGTCTGTTCCGATCTTCTAACTTTGAGTTCCCACTCTCCCTCGTTGATCTGAATAGTAAATGCTGTTCTCCATGGGTATTCTTCCGTAGGGTCGATGATTTGTGTGAGCGTGGTTGGAGCGAGCATGTGAACTGTTTCGTCGAACGTTTTGAGAGATTTGGTTCCAACCCAAATCGGAAGATCGGTCAGCTGTTGTTTGAATTCGTCGTTTTGTGATTTCAGAGTTGTGAGCTGTTGCTCACTCTTCTCCTTCACCTTTTGAGCTTCCTCAAGTTCTTGGGCAAGTGTTGACAACATTTCGGCCACCATGGTAGACGGGACACTCTCGTCGGAATCCTGCAGCTTCCAGACACCATCAATCGTGTTCACAAGGCATCGCAACGCTTTTGATTGGCGCAGCTGACGACAGGTCACTCGAGATTCCGCACACTGAGCAAGAGAAAACACAAACACGAACACAAAGAGCAGAGAGGAAAGCGAAGATGAGAGAAGAACGAGGGCAGACAGGGGGGACTGTCTATAGTTCATCAGCAGTTTCAACTAAAGTTCATCAGCATCCCACAATCTGATAATTGCGAGCCTGATGTTTTATAATTTCGTGAAACTTTGAACAAAAGAAATCTAAAGGAGAACCAATTGATTGGGAGGTGTGGAGCGGTTCGACGGTTTGATGCAGGTGATAAATCAACAGAACTGAGTCTGGAGCAGAAGTGGAGAGGGTTGATAGTTGAATCCACAACAATGAGCGTGAGCAGCAAGGACTACCTTTTCGGAGAGGGGGAGAAGGGAGTCGTGCTTCGAGAACGCAGTTATCACTGATCGGGGATGTGTTGATGAGATCACACTCAAAAGTCAGCCATGACGAGGAAAAAGTGGACTTTCTGAAGGGGTCCGATTGATGAATGATTCTGGGAGGATGGGCCCTTGAAAAATGCGTGTGATCAAGCCAAGATGGTCTGTGAGGCAGAGAGATTGAAATGACAAGAACATCGAGATAAAGAAGTAATAAGATGATACTACTCCAAAATAGTGTCACAAGGACCACAAAGGTGCATTGGAGGGACTTCAGTGAGAGGAATGTCCGAGACTGGTCTGTGATGATCGTGTTTGAAAGAGACATGATTCGATTGAATGTATCATATGATGTTGAGGATTGAAAGGGCTAGGGAATGATTGATGATGTGCCTCTTAATGCAAGAACAGTGGGATATCGTCCAAGCAAGGGAGGATTGTGAAAAGGGGAGAGGATCACAAGGTTTGAACTGATTTTGAATCCGAAATGCATATTGATCCGCGAATAGGCATGAAAAATGGGACAGGTTGGTATTTCACAAATGATGAGCCTGCTTCGCGAATCCAATAGAACAGATTTTTGTCTCGGCATGAATCATTGGCCACTCCCTTCAAATCAGAGATAAGACTGTCACATAAGGCACGAAAGTCATCGTTTAGAGATTCGACGAGGAAATGGGGATAGACATCAGAGAGACTGTGGATATTCGCGATTTGTAGAGTTGGTTGGAATCTCTGCAAGAAATCGCGCTGAGCAGACAGATGAGTGAAGAAAGTTTGTTTTCGTTGGATGTCTGTCCTTTTTTCAGGGTTTATTCACATCAATATTTGCCGCTGTCGCAAAGAACAGTGACCAATCAAGTGTGATCCATCTTGTCTCATTGTTCTTTCAACTGGATTGTCTTGTTCTGATGTGACGGAGTCCGCGCGTTTTCCTCCCTAATTTCATGACAGATTTGGAGAAAATGTGAAAAGAGGAAAGTCAACAGTTTTTCATAAAACGGAATTATGGGTCTCTGATGAACTTTAGTTGGTATTGCTGATGAACTATAGTCAGTCCCCAGACAGGGTCCAGAAGGCGCATCAGAAGGGTTCGCTCTTCATCTCCACACGTGTTCTTGATCGACGTCGCTTTGAACGACGAAATCGCTCGGATCAACTGCGATGCGTTCTTGCTCGTGAACGGCGGCTCCCCAAACAGCAGCCAGAACAGAATCACCCCCAACGACCACACATCCGCCTCGCACGTCGCCTTCCCCGTTTCCGAGTCCATCCGCTCCGGCGACACGTACAGCTGCGACATCGCCGAACTCGTCGCTGTCACATCTTCCGACTCCGCTGCCCCAAAATCACCTGCCACGAAGCGAGAGGAGAATACCAGGACAGAGAAATAGGGGAGAGAGAGAAGGATGATGAGTGCAAAAGTGAGGCACACAGAGCTTCACATGGCCATCCGAGTCCATCAGGATGTTCTCCATTTTGATGTCCCCATGCGCCGTCCGACCACTTTCGTGTTCGTGCATCATTTCCAGAACACACACAAGATCATCCATCACTCGATATACTTCCTGCAACAATCGGCACAACAACAAGAGAAATTCACAAGAATCAGAAAAATAGAATTGAGGGAAGAAAACATGAGGAAAAGGCGATTGGCGAACACACTTCACGAGGCATCAGAATGTTCCTTTCCGAGTAGTCCCGAACAACATCCGCAAGAGACTTTCCGCCCAGTTCCATCACCATCACTCGGTTTCTCTTCAGCGTCACCGATTCCTTCAGTTTCGTGATTCGAGGATGCGAGAATGTTTTCAGTCTTCCAACCTCACGATCGAAGCGCTCTTTGTGTTTCTGCGTCAAGCACTGCACTATCTTCCCCGCATAGTGCATGCCCGTCGACTTTTCAATCATTTCCACAACTGTCCCAAATCCACCAGAATTGATGATTCGAACGAATGAATCTGAACAGCACACAAATTCAAAATGAGAATGATGTTGAGAAACGGAACATACACCCATCGGGAACTTCGATAGAATCTGTCATGAGATTTGATCAATCTTCCTTCGTCCTGGGCCAACTTGATGACATCCCACAATTAACATCTTTTATTTGCCTCTTCCGAATTTACGTTTAAGTTCTCAAATCAATCAATTGTTTGACATTTCCAAATTGAACCGACAACATTAGAACCCGACTCACACATTTCTGTCCCAATTTTCTCCAGAAGAATGTTCACACCTGTCTAGCACGTTTCATAAAACGAGAAAAGTCCAGTAGTGGTGACATCTGTCTCTCAGATCTATCTTGATAACGCCCTTCCTGTCACAGACCTTCGTGTTCTCGCTCATCTGGGAGAGGAAATGCGAAATCGGTGACAGTCTGCTGTGCTCCGAATGATGTGAGGTGCTGCACAAACTGCTGCACATGCTCAATCGCAATCATCTGTGGGAACCTCAGGCGAATTCATGAAGATGAATCACAATCTACCACTCCCGATCCAGTTGATCAGGACAACCCTGGATATGTCGTCGAGGTTGATCGTCCTCAAAATGATCGTCCTCGCATGCCAACACGAGATGCCCAGAGACATCAAGGACGACGGGAGATCTATCGTCCACGTGGAGCCTTCTTCGAATGAAGGCAGTGCACCTTTCATCGTCCTTCAACGACGTCTCTTCACACAGCCACGGACAAAAGTTTACGGGCACCAAGGTCTGCATTTATGAACAGGTGATTTTTTCTCATTTTTTCTTAAACACTTCACCCCTTTGAAAGACAGCAATTTTTCAAATATAAAACTAAAATAGTGTGGTGAAGTGAAAATCGAGCTGCTCGACTGATCTGCCCTGGGAGGCACATCCGATCGCGGCCATCAAGAAATGTCTCCTCTTCCGAGGAGAGGAGATGTGATGTGTATAGTCTGTTCCTCCAGTGAGAACCGATTGGTTCCTCTCCTTACTGAGATCCTGGAGGATCTGTGACAAAAAAGTGCATTTCCTTTCTTCCTCATCTCTCTTCAGCTCACGGTGTAACTCTACCAAACGATCTGTCTGACTCAAATAAAGATATTTCTTTCTTCATCTCACGAACACTGACATGCCGTAGAGATTTCGAGATCCGATGAAGTTCGTATGTATTCAAATCTTCCACATTTGTCAGCACCGCGCCGGATAGGGGCATAATCAGCATTCTCACGACAAGTTAGAGAGGTAGGTAGAGTTACACCGTGAGCTGAAGAGAGACGAGGAAGAAAGGAAATGCACTTTTTCATCACAGATCCTCCAGGATCTCAGTAAGGAGAGGAACCAATCGGTTCTCACTGGAGGAACAGACTATACACATCACATCTCCTCTCCTCGGAAGAGGAGACATTTCTTGATGGCCGCGATCGGATGTGCCTCCCAGGGCAGATCAGTCGAGCAGCTCGATTTTCACTTCACCACACTATTTTAGTTTTATATTTGAAAAATTGCTGTCTTTCAAAGGGGTGAAGTGTTTAAGAAAAAATGAGAAAAAATCACCTGTTCATAAATGCAGACCTTGGTGCCCGCAAACTTTTGTCCGTGGCTGACAGATCTTTCCTCTTCTTCAATGAATTTTGTTATAAAAATCCTTCTCAAAACAGAAACTTAGCCTTCTGATTCACATAATTCAGATCATTTGACAGAATCAGGTTGAACAATTTGATTCTGGGTATTTTCCCAGGATCACTCCAGTCTTTCTGAATTGCTCTCGATATGGAGCCGACACAACATGGTCTGCTTTTTTATTTCCACTCTCTGACGTTTCTCCGATTATATCTCCATTTTTAGCAGTTGGCAATCCTCCACCAAAAGAACTCACTCTCCAGGACATGGAAACACCCATTCGAAGCCTTCTTTTTGAAGCAACTACATCTCCTTTCTCTGTATCATCTCAATACACGGACTCCCAGATTCTCTCTATCCTGAACGAAATTCTCATCCCATCTCTCAATTTCCTCTCCGAGACAGATGTCAAAGCTCAAGATATAATTGAAGGAAAACATGTTGACTTTGTGGTCTTCGAACAGACAATGGACACAGATACCACAATGAGCTTCCTCCCAAGCGATGATGAAGACGATCCATATGCTGAGACGTCATGCTTCGATATCTCTCAGTGGTGTCTTCGATTTCTCAAAAACGGTGGTCTTCTCTCAGTTTTGTTGAGGTTGATTGATGCCACGCGCAATACCAATGAAACGGACCCATCACGCTCATCGCAGACAATCATCTCTCAGTCTCTCTCCATCGTCCTTCCGATGATTTTTGACACGAAAAACAACTGTATTGCTCGCAATATTCTCTTACTCCTGCTCGATCAATTCAAAAACCACCCTTCATCACAACAATTTTCTCTTTCTGATTGGACGACACCTGACAATCGAGTTTTTCTTGACATTCTCCAAAATTCGTTCAGTGGATTCGAAAAAGAAGCTTTGGTGCTTTTTTCAACCCTCTTTGTATCAATAGCAGCACTTCTGGCGAATAATTCACAACCGTCAACATTCATCACCTCCATCTCGCCAACAGGCGGAACAAACGCTCATACTCTCCCTCCATCACCCTTATCTTCGATCCCCAGCTTCTTTTCTCTCCCTTCTGTTGACTTCGAAGCGTTCATCTCATCGCCACAGGTCACAGAATTCAATACCGGAATAATGTCTCAACCATTCACTGAAAATCTCTCTCTTTCCAACAATCAGACAGATATTGATTTTGGTCCTGCTCAATCATCTTTCATTCTCTTTAAACTGATGCTGACTTCTCTTTGCCAAACGAACAACCATTTTGTTTCAATCTTTCTCCTTTCGCCACTTATCCAACCAATACTCACAACCCTACTCATGTCTCCCTCTACATCACCGTGTTTCAATGAAATTCGCGCATTTTTTGATTTTCTGTTGGCACCCGAAGTCAATTCGGAAAAAGACATCAATCCAACCCTCGCTGTCCGCCAATGTGTCCTTTCATCGATCGTCTTTCTTCCCACCATTCGACATTATTCCCCCATCTATTCAGACCTCCTCTCACAAATCGTATCGACTCCATATTATGTTCCACCCGCTCTGACAAACCTGTTCCCATTAGAATCAAGCCTACACTCGTACCTCTATCGTTCTGCTGCTTACCTTCTTCTTACCCTGCGAAATCGCACATGTAGCGATGCCACTACCCACCAGGACGCCATCTTTTCGAATGTCTTCTCAGTTCTGAAACACTTCATCCCCGCCCTTACATCACAAGGGACATCAACAGAAAAGATGGTCCAGACTTTGGACGTTGCTTCAGGCTCTGATTTGTCGAAGCTGCTGTACACGAAGCCACTTGAGATGCTCAGTTTCATTCTCTCCGCGTTGTTCACTCTTGATCCCGGAACTCAGCAACCAATCATTGCCCATGCTGTTTCGCGTGGTGAAGCATTCAAAGTCCTTGCTGCGGTCAATTCTCTCGGCCATATTGTCGGAAGATCAATCACCAAAATTCTTTCTCGTCTATTCAACAAGCCAGCTGTCCGCTTTGCTCTTAAATCCGTGAAGAATGTTGTTATTCAGCGCTCATTTGATGTTGTCGGTTTGCAGAACCTTGGTGCGACTTGTTACATGAATTCAGTCCTCCAAATCCTCAACGCCCACCTTCCTCTTCGTCTCTCGCTCTTTGCCAATTCACCGACTGTCCCAGCTAAGATTACCTATCAACAGTCAATTACTGGCCGAATGCAGAACGATTCAGATATCGACAGCGTGAAAACGTTCCTCGCGCTTCAGAAGCTGTTTGTGGAGATGCAAGAAACTTCATCATCTTTCATCAACACTCAGCCCTTTGTTTTATCCCTTTCCGTCAATGGCCATCCCATTAATGTTGGCGAGCAGTTTGACTGCGAAGAATTCTTATCCCGAATCTTCGATCGATTAGAACGCGCACTTGTCGTTGCAAAGCTTCCAAACGTCGTCAAACGCTTTTTCTATGGGTCATACAAGTACAGAACTGTACGCCAGTGTGGACATCACACTCACAGCATCCAGCCGTTCCACATCATCCAACTGGAGGTCAATCATGGCAATCTTTTGGATGCGTTTCGTGCAGCTCAAAAGCCATCTGAAATGGGCGACAGAGAGACCTTCCAATGCGGTCAGTGTGGGCAGAGTTGTGAGCAGTTGCGACAGGAACAGTTCGGGACACTTCCAAACACACTCCTCGTCCAACTGAAGCGATTCACTTTCACGCAGACAGCTGGAGGAAGCAAAAACGAAGAGAGTTTCGAATTCCCTTTCGACGATCTGGACATGACGCCCTTCGTCACCAGCGCTGAGACAGAAGGCGAGCAGGATGGGGAGACCCTCTTTGACCGGCTCCAGAAAATGAAGGACGAGTCACAGCCACCTCCAGCCGTTGAACCCGATCCACACAACCTCTTCCGACTTGTCGGCGTCGTTGTGCACTCTGGAACACTCCAAATCGGGCATTACTGCTCGTTCATCCGCAGCACTGCGCGAGGATTAAAGAATGACAAGAGCGGGGATGGAACGTGGTACTTCATAAACGATCGGAATGTGACGAAGGTGGATGAGCCGTATGTGAAGCACATGACATACAGTGTGAACAATGTGGATCGCTTCGCTGCGTATCTGTTGGTGTACGAGAGAGTGAATCCGATCGACGAGTGGGAGAACACACCCAGCTTCATTTTGGATGAGGAGAGGAATCGGAAGACGGAGAGACAGAACATGGAGGAGAGAGTGAAACGGGAGGAACAACCACCCTCGGCTGATCCGATGCAGCAATCCGCAAAACCAGCTCACGTCGACGACACCGAGTTGTCATCAGGCCAAACAGCAATCAACGAAGAAGTGGACATGGACGAGACTCACTTCCCACACCACTCGCTCATCCGTCGAGTCGACCCACACTCTTTGCACGACCGACTCCCACACGGACGCGCCCACAGCGGTCGGCACATTCCGGAACTGTCGGAAGACGTGGCTTCTCTTTACATCGCTGACGACTTCATCTCGTTCTTGCGCGATTCGTGGATGCAGAACTTGGCGTCGACTCAATTCGACAGCGGGAACATGTTGTGGCCGTGGTATGTGCTCAACACACTTGTCCACACTTCGCATCCCCGTCTCGCCGATTTCTGTCACGAGCTGCAGACGACTGTGTTTGAGAGACCGCAGATCGCACAGAACCTGCTGTCGATGATTCTCAACGACAATCTGCTGTTCCACGACAGGGCAGGGGACGCTCACAGGAACTGCTTGGTGAATCAGGTGTTGGACGAAGGCGATAACGAGGCGAAGACTCTCTTCCTTCGCATTGTCCTCGCAGCGATGACGTCTCTTCTCAACCACGTCCTCGACCAGCGACACCGCAACCCCGACGCTTTCACAGTCAACCCGAACGAAGTGCAAGACATCGGTCAACAAGTCGACATCCGAAAGATTGCTCTCAACCGCGCGGAGAAGGCGCGAGTGATTCAAGAGAAGAAGCAGCAGGTCGAGCAGGAGTACAGCACACGCCTTCGGATGTATCAGAAAGAGGTGCAAATCGAGAACGCCAGCATCCTCATCCTCGCCACCATGTTTGACCATTACCCGCAGCACGGATTGACTCTGCTGAAGACGTCGGTGATGAATCAGAAGCTCTTCTGTTTGGAAAACAGCATCTCGTTCAGGGCGCTCGAATCGTATTTCTGCAAAGTCAATCCTGACTACCAACGAACAACGAAGCCACTTGTCGCTCCTGTTCGAGCAGATGAGGCGAAGGACGAGCAGGAAGAGGAGGAGGAAGAGGACACGGGACGACTCCAGAGAAACCTGGACCATCTGAACGCACTCACCATTCTCTCTTCGACGGTCCTCTCCTTCCTGATGTTCCTCCCAGCCAACCAGAAGAACATTGCGAAGTTCATCCCGCTCATCCATCTTCTCAAAGACTTCGCCCTTCTCTCGCCCGACGCTGCGGCGATCCTCTCCTCGCACGGCCTGTCCATCCGCATCTCCGACTTCCTGTCTGGAAAGAGGAGCCCGTACCGATACACGCAGAGTCAGGCTGAAATCACGCTGATATCGGACGATGACTGCCAGATCCCGCCGAAAGATGAAGAACACGCAAAGGCTGCACTCGGCGCGCTGTTGTGTGCGACAGTGATGAGTCTGAGTCACCTGGAAGACGAGGGATGGCGGACACACATTTCAATGAACGGGATCGTCTCGTCGAGTCTGTGCGGAGTGTCGCCCGTCTCGTCGACGATCATGTTGTGCGGGCAGTCATACAGCACGAAGACTTGGCTGGCAGAAACGACTCAGCCGGATTTAGTCAAATTCCAGACCGAACTTCAGACAGACTCAGCACTCGCTTTCACCAACCCGCTGTCTCTTCTTCCTTTCGACGACCTCCTCCCCAATCTCTCGTCTGGAGCCATCCGCTACATCACAGCAGCCGTCCTCACGCTCTCCAAGAACGACCCTTCCCTCACCACGCTGTATTGGCAGTTCGTCCTGTTGTGGATTAAGGAATCGAAGGGGATTGTGGATTACCCATTCGCTCTCTCCTGCGAGTTGTACTTCGATTGCATGGCACAGTTCGAGAAGATCTGGTTTGCAACCAAACCTGAAGAGCAGGACAAAAAAATCTTCCAACTGGCCCTTTTCCAGAAGGACATGCTCGACGTCGCAGAGACCACAGCAGCGAGCAGGTTCACAATCCCTCCTCTCTTCATCGTTGGGTCCTTCCTCCGCGATTCCGTGCTTTCCAGACTCGACTTTTTGAAAGAACATGCTGTCGATCTGATGAAGGCAGCTGTGCAACAGAATTCGTTCCTCCACGCTGAGTCTGTGTCCTTCCTGATCCGATCTGTGACTGGCCCGTCCCCGCCACGTCAACACGACCAGATGGATCCAAGTGGGATGATCCAATTCCTTCCCATTCCCTTCGCCTCAACAGACAACTACCAAACGAATCTCTCCTTCGAGCCCCACCTCTTCCCGTCTCGCTCAGACGCAGCCAATTCGTATCTTCTCGCCGACCCAGCACTGTCCTATTTAAGCGCCCCATTCTTCGTCATCTACTCCACCTTCCCGTCCGTTCAGGCCGCTCTGACGTCAGAACACCCATTCGGAGTGACCTCTCAGCTTAACCGACACGAAACAGCCCAACCTCTCGTCTTCTCGCAGTACGCTTCTGCCTGCGAGAATACGTCGCTGTTCGGGACAACACACTCGTGTCTGCCTCAGACTCGTGAAGGCGACTACGCTGAGTGCTATTCCAGCCCACATGTGTTCCTACCTGACCAGAGCTTCTCGCCCCTCGTCGCCACTCTCATCCGAAGAAGCGGGGAGATGCTCAACCCGTATTCCGAAGCAGCCGGTCGGGGCGAGTTCTTCACGGGCGACCCGTATTGGCATTTGGCGAACAAGGTTGTCTCGTCGTTCCCCTTCTATCACTCCAAGCTGACTGAGTATTACACAGCTCTGAAGGAAATGGTGTACAACCTGGTTCTTGACAAACCCGAACACTTTACACTTGGGATGGCGTCGTTCTTCAACCTTCTTCGCTACTCCATCTCACACGAGGAAAACGAGGAGATGGCGGATTTCTTCCCCACTCTGAAGGCACTCCTCCCCTCTTTCCTCGACATGATTGCGGCATCAACGTCCCGAACGTCTGTTGGAGATCACGCAACAAGAAATGCTTTGATGGCTTTGGTTCTGTCACTCGTCGATCGAGACACGGACACCGTTGATGAAATTCTCCAACACCAATTCGATCAGGAAAACTTCTCTCTCACATCATTCTTCATTCCCAACAACGTCGCCATCTCGACAGATGCCTTCCCTCTCACTCTCCACGACGCGTACGTGCGAGACCTTCTCAGTCTGTTTGTGGTCATCCTCCAAGTCCATCCCGAAACCCTCCCCTCCTTCGCCAGCGACCCACTTTTCCTCCGCCACATCCAATTCGCTCACCAAGACATGTCCAACTTCGCAATGCTCGAACTGTTCGACGTGTTCTTTGCAACCGCAGCGCAGATTGATCCGACGTACGTGCATGTGATCTGCAATGCTCTCAAAACAGTCATCTCGGCAGCGCATCGCCAACATTTCAACGCGCTGGATGCGATGATCGGCCTCTTCGACCCACATCCTCCCGTCCTCGTCCCGCTCGCGTCGAAAGTCAGCAACAACGTCATCGATCTCACCAACTTCCAGCTGAACAGATACACTCAGCAGATCCCTCTCAAGCCACACGAAATCGCCACATTCAACGCACACCTCGTCGTCACTCCCGATCCCGACTACCAGCTCCGAATGCAGGAGCCCAGAATGCGAGCACTGCTCACTCTCCTGAGTCCGCTCTACAAATTGTGCGAAATCCTCGTGTTCTCTGGCCTCCTTCTCCTTCTCCAGCCAGATGTCTTTTCAGCCAGTTGGGACAAGACCATCCGACAAGTGCTTTTGCTCCCCCGCTTTGCTCACTTGTTGCTGTTCCTGGAAAGGGACGCCTTCCGACTTCTGCCGGACGATGCTCTCCAAACGGTGATGAACTTCCGGGCGTACCAGGTGTCCTATTTGAATGTTCTTTCCGGCGCGATGTATTCCCTGCCAACGAGAATCACTGCCACACGCGCACTCGAACACATGATGATCAACACACCCATGTTCATCCAGGCGATCATGCCTGACATCTCGGTTTCGTTTCAGGTGCTCACTATGCTGCGCCAACACAATCTGATGCCTACCCAGGTTCATCTCGGGTACTTCGCCCGTCCCACACTCATCATTTCCGAACCGCCGAAGAGCCTGTCCGTCCGGGAGGAGAATGCAGCCAAGTCGAGCAAGTTCAAGCCGAGCAAGGATTACAGCGGCGAGTTTGTCACTCCCGTTGAGTGTGTCTGTGAGTCGCCCTCGTCCAGACAACACTGTCCACTTCATGGGATCCGCAGGCAGCTTCAGTACCCTTCGCAAATCGAACTTTCGAGCGATCGAACAGTCATTCTTGAGTTCTCTCGTGCCCACGTCGAGCTGCTCACGACAATCGTTCACCTGTCCCTCGAAACTGATGCTGGCTCGGTCTATCAGTCCGTCCCGCTCGCTGAAAACGACTGCGTGAACATCGCCTTGTTTGTCATCGGTTGGATGAGTCACTCGCCGTCGTTTATGTTGGAAGGGATCATCGCTCCACTGTCAAACGTGTATAACCACACCTTCCCTTTCACGTACAGAATCAACCAGTTTGGGAAGCGGTACCTTCCGCGATTGATTCCAATGGTGATGGTTTGTTCATCTCGTTTTTCTTCGTTTTTTATCGTTTCCCCTCTTCGACACATTCTGATTTGCTCTTTTTTGATTCTTCTGCCTCATCGTCCTTCTCGTCTCTTTCTCTCACAGAAACCCCTGATCACCCAAGTCCTGCCCAAGTTCACTCGCTATCTCCTCCCAGCCTTCTTCCTCACCCCCACCTCCTTCCCTCCCAACACCCTCCCCTTTATGGTAACCATTATCGAAAAAATCATCCCCACACAATTGCACCAAGCAAAGGCATTTATCCAATTTATGACAAATTCTTACTTAAACATGAGGGATACTGTCCAGCAACTGAAAACCCAGCTCGATCAGAACGTGCTGACAATCAGTGTGAACACCTCTCTGCTCAACTCGCTCGCGTGTTATGAAGATGACATTAGTGAACTCCACCAGAGATTGCTGTTGTGCTCTCCTTCTGGATATGGCACTAATTTTGCTCCGGTTGATCTTGTCAGGGATATTGTCACGATTGTTGAAGCCAAATTGACTTTCGTTGGAGAAGTGTTGGAAAACGTTCTTGTCCAGCGTTAATTCTTACATCTCATTTTCCAGAAACCTCTTCGCTTGTTATTCTGTTTTCATTATCATACAGTGACAATCCCCGGTTCGAACGTCGAGCAGATGTCGATCCTACCCTTTAAAGCCTAAACTCACCAGTCCAACCATTTTGAAGTCTCACTGAATGACATCAATAACTAATTCTACGACCTCATCCACTTCATCTCTACGTCCACTGTTTGTCCGCCTGAAATGGGACAATAAAGTCAGATTTTACGAAATTGCAAAAGCATACCGATCCCTCGTGGATTGTGCAGTCTCTGGTGCGTTGATTGAGGATAATCAAATCGATTCAGCCTCTCTCTTTTTGCAGAATGTCCAAACGCATCTCGGTTATTCATTCAACTCTGACCAACTCTTGCATGGTTTTGTCCCAACCAATGAACAGACTATGAACGGTTTTCTGGATAGCGTCATCTCTCTATTGTCTGTCAAAGATGATGATCTCTCGTCTGAAACGTTAAACCTGCTATTTCATGTGATTAAGGATTGTCAATTCAAATACGGCTTGGAGATTGTCTCGTCTGGGATATTTCAATCGATTCTGGAGACTGTTTCAGCTGACTCAAACAACTTCTCCGATCAACAGATCCTATATCCTCTTGTTGGGATTCTCTCAGTTTTCGTGTCTCTTCTCACACCGGATGGAATGGCTGGATGCCAAAAGACTGACGTTCCATCAAAACGAGACTCAAGAGATAGTTTGCTCGTTCACGCTGTATATCCAAGTGAAGATATCATAAGAAGCTTTATTGACGAAAAGGGACGATTCGATGATCCGGACCTAGGTGGAACTTGGATGTACTTTTTATCCGACCTGATTGAAGCCACTCCATACCACAAACCTATTTCGGTATTTGTGTCATCTCTTGGCTTACGTGCTGTGATCACGGAACTGATCACCGACATGGATGATTCCCCTCTTCTCTCCATCCTCATGCACCAACTCCTAAATGGGTTCACCAGATGGAGCTCTGATGGAAGGAAATCTCGTCGGTCTTCGGGGCAGATTATTCGAAAGAAGTCGAGACGAGAAATGAGACTTTTGACCTCTGCTGGTCTTGCTGATGCTCTGGAGCTTCGAACGGGACAAGAACAAGCTCCTCCACATGGATTGGATCTTTATAACTTGTCCAACGAATTTTTAGCCTTCTTTGGAAGTAACTCGTTTTAGCTCGTCACCATCACATTTTCCATCGACCGCTTCCACGTACAGAAACCACTCTCCTCATACATCAGACTGCCAAGACTGTGAAACGTCAAACTGATTTCTAGTTTGATTGAGATAGTTGACGGGCTCCCATGTCGATAGACAGGATTTGAAGCCATCTTGCATTTGTTGAGAATAATATCCAATAGCTGCTATTATTAGGAATATTTTCAACTTTCTGAGATGTGTGGCAATGAATTGATGATCAGACAGATATCATAAATCTTTATTTGAGAGCCAGACTTGATCAAACCGCAGAAGTTAGTACAACTTCGGATCTGATTGCAATTTGACTGGAGATCTCTTCAATCCTATCAAGGTTTTTAGTTCAAGTGATGTGTGGGTTCTGATCCCTCATAAGAGAGAAAAGTGCGTGTCCAGAATTATGGTACAGTTAATGGGCCATCATTTTTTGACAATTCTCGTGTTGTGTTATTCTCATCCTAAACAGTGAACATCCATGACAGAACAGGAAACAGACTCATCAACAAATTCTTCTTTTGTATGGCCCGTTGTTTCTGCTTCTAGCCCGTCCGCACTTCAAACCCCAATTCTCTCCGATTCACTATCCTTTTATACGCTCGATTATTTCTCCATTGCTTATTCATCTCATTCTTTTCGACTTCTCCAACAGAATCAGAGCATCTCTGTCTCTTGCTTGCTTTCATTCTTGCAGGATGCAACACGAGACGAGAAACTCTGTTATCTTCTCCGGATTTCTCAACTACTTCGGGAGTGTATGTCTTCTTCTCAATAATCCTTCCTCAGGTCGTCCGTTTGTCCCACACTATCAATACGTCCAACTTCTTGACCTTTTGACTGATTGTGCGCATCCGGACAACCAGCAGGAATTAATTGTATGCGCGTCTCCTTCTCTTCATTCTTCTCCCTCCCTCCTTCAGGATGAGGCTTCTTCTCTTCTGTCAGACCTCCCCGACCTCCTCCCCCCACCCAACACTCCACCGTCGCCCTCCTTTTCCTCCGACGGAAGCAATTCTGATAGCGACAACTTCGATGACATCAATTGGATGGACTCGGATGACGACAGCTTGGATGACTCCGAACTGTCTCTCCCATTCTCTTTTTCCAACCCATCCGCTCCCCGTGACCGGCGGGAGGACATGAACATCGACGACATTAATGACCCCATTTTAGGTGATTCAGTCCCTTACATTCCGCTCTCTTTTGGAACAGCAGCGTTCACAACACTTCGAGGGACGGAAGAGGACGACGGAGACTCGATTCAGGACTCCTTCGCCTCTCCCCTTCTGACGCGCTCGGACTACTTCTCCAAACAGCACACTCTCTTCTCACGCTTCATGGCTCCGCCGCCAACACCCGATTTGGGATGGCCACGAGGAAACACGGAACAACATGTGTCGTTCCCGATCCTTGGCTATGCAGCGATTGATGCTCGTTTGGGGCTGAATTTGTGAGTACCAGGAGCATTGTTTCTGATCTGGTGGTGGCGGGGGCATGGTTGTCGTCTTCGTTTTCAATAATGCAACTTGTCTTGATTTCAATGCGAGAAGCTGCTTCTGGGAATGTTCTTCAAAAATAAAGCTCAAATTGAGGTGTGAAAAATGCTCATCCAATGTGAAATGTGTCGATCTCAGTGAAGAGATGGTGACGAAAAGAAAGAGTCGAATTTAGCAGATGCCGGGATTAACTCCGCTTGTTTTGAACAGAAAATGGACCTCCCCTTTCACACCGCCACCGACTCTTGATAATAACCAGAGTATATCCATCATCATCGCGTTTCGGCGGCCGGATCCCCGCCAGATGACAAACCGCCATTGTTCAAGGTAATCTTCCCATCCTTCATGAACCATGATTGATGCAGTGTATCCACCCGCGGGAAGGGCTTCTCGTCCAATAACTCGCATTTCTTTGAACGTGACGGCGAGTGTATGGAGATTCTTGGCGAGAACGTCTGGATCCTGAATGCGACTCAATATTCCAAGCAAAGCAGGCGGTACAGCACTATTTTCAACAATGTGAGCATGCTCCGGGGACAGTCCGGTCACAAAGAGTAGTTTCACGAAGAGTGTGGACAGAAAGCCTTGCTGGACTTCGTTCGGGAATTTGTTTGATGATTTGGCAATAAAAGTGAGATAAGAGCTGCTTGGCTGAAGGAGCGAGTCGAAGGTCCTTTCGTGGACCCATTGAGACACCTGATCTTGATCGACTGGAATATCCTCAGGATTAGGTTTGAAGCAGAAAGAAACCAACGAATCAAATGTACACAGCAAGTCCTGATGAAAGGTGAGATGTTTGAGGGAGTGAGAGTCTGGTTCAGTCAGTGACATGATCTCGTTGAAAATGTTCGATTGGAGAACATCAAAGAGGATTCTAGGCCGGCCACGGCACAATTTCGCGAGAAGACCAACAAGTGCAACGTTAATTTGATCAAAATTGAGGCTTAGAAGGATTTGAATGCATCTGAAGAAAGTCGACGAATTTCGACCGACTTCAGGACATAAATCATACAATAGATTTTCATCAGAGTATTTTTGTAAATAGTGAAGGATATTAGCGACTCGGTCAGCTTCTGTGTCTGTTAAACCGTCGAGTTTGTCGATTCTATTGATGATTGACCAGAAAACGGGGATCATAGTGGAGAAGCGATGGTCCTCCTCCAGAGTGATGCTCATAAAGCGAGGAGTGAGGATTGGAGAAACCGGAGAAGACGGTTGAGATGAAGAAAGCCCCATCTGCCAAAAGATCTGTACCTTAATTCGAGAATTGACCATTTCAGCTCTGATGGAGTACGTGCCCACGAACTCAAATACGATAGTTTAGCATTCAGAAAGATGAGATGAGTTTCCGAAATGAACGAACACGAAAAAAATTGTGTAAGAGCGGTTATTCGGAGTTGGTAACAAGTCAGTTCAACTCATTCACGACGATCTTCGCGACGTGGGGACGATCTGCGTTCGTCTCTGCGTGGAGAGAATGATCGATCACGATACGACCGTTCCTCGCGTCTTGGAGGGGATCTGCGTTCATCACGGCGAGGTGAACGCGAGCGAGAGCGAGAATGGCGGCGAGGTGAGCGTGATCGACGATCGCGGTATGGTGAACGGCGTCGGTCGTCACGTCTGTCGTAGCCTCCTCTTCTATCCCCGTCTCGGCCATCTTTTCGGTTCGGGCAGAAACGGGAGATGTGCCCTGTCTCTCCGCACACATAGCATGTATCACGACCTCCACCGCCACGGTTTTCCGGGCATTCTGCAGCACGGTGACCGGTCTGGTGGCAGATGAAGCATCTTTGTGGGCCTCTCTCGCCTCGATCGTATCCGCGGTCTCCTCGATACCCTCCTTCATCTCTGCGTGAACGGGAGCGGGCCATGGCGACGGTAATACGGGAGCCGTTCACATCAGTGTCGTTGAGCTGGCTGATGGCGTCGGCGGCGCTTGCGGGGTCTTCGTAAGTCTTAAACGAGAGAGATGATTGTGAAGGGAAAGAGGGCGAGAATCCACGCAAATAAAACACAAATAGGATGGGAGAGAGAATGACGTCTCGAGAGTCTTCATTCGAAGTCACGAAGGCAGTTTGTATGTCACACGATGAATGCAAAGAATCCCTTGAGATCACAGATCTTTATCTTGCCTACACGTTCAAAAATCTCCTCCAGTTCCTTCTGTTGCATGTTGGGAGGTAAATGGCCAATGTGGATTCTGTCGCCGTCCATCTTGATCGAGTTGGGCCATAATTCCCTCAAGTTTAAACAAAAGTAATGGTTTCTGAGATGATCACACAGAAGATAAGTTAGAATGAATCGGTAAAGAATATGAAAAATCGGCAAAAATCAACACAAAGATCGAGTATCGTCCCATTCCGTGATTTAGTAGAGATCATCTGGTTCTGTCAAATTGTCAGAGTCCTCGTCACTGTTGTAGAACTGGTGAGAATCCCACTTCTCAAACGAATCAGGATCATCGTCGCCTCTCAGATTATCCGAGAGGAGTGAACTAAAAGAGGGGTTGGGGGAATGGACGGGGGTGAGGAGAGGCGAACGTGATCCAGCAAATCCGTCCACAGCAGACGCCACGCGGCGCAGCGAGAGAGGCGGAGAGGGAAGAACATGCACATCATCTCCAGCGAACAGCGAGGGAGTCTCTGAGGTTGGTGAGACGATGGGTGATGGGTGATTGGAAAGTGTTGTGATCGGCACAGACGAAACAGCTTCGCTGACAGACGGGGTGGTTGTGATGTGTTGGGGGACAAAGGAGTGGTGTGTGATGTGAGCTGATGTTTTGAGGTCGGAGGGAAGGTGTGGAGGTGTGTCTCGGAGAGCGTCCTCTTCGACTGGTGCAGGGTCTGCTGGTTGGGGAGGGAGGAGAGGGTGGAAGTGGGGGGATGGGAGATTGGGAGGGATGTAGCGCAGACCTGACAACCCCGAATTCCGATTCTGATGTGTTCGACGAGGCAGAGTGATTGTGGGCGGGGAAACAGTGGCAGTTGGAGGTGTTGGGAGGAGAAGGTGTGCTCTCTCCGCCTGTGGAACGAAAGGAGGAGGGAACGGATGGCCGAAGACGGAGTGTTGGGAGAAGGCGTGGAACGAAGGTGTGCTGATCACTCCATCCCGCGCGTCGACAGAAGACGAGAACGTCAGAGAAGTGTCAGGAAGGATGGGTGAGAAGAAGGTTGGGGTGTATGTGTGAGGCAGGAATGTGTTGATCGGTGTGTGCGGACTGAAACTCAGTGTTGGCGAGGATCGATCAGTCTGAGTGTGTGAGGGGCTGGGGAAGGGTGGTGGAGTGAGAATGATGGAAGACGGTGACTGGATGAACGGTCGATCGAGTGCCGGGATCACCTGCAGCGGAGGCGGTGTGTCGTTGAGTGGTCGCCTGTCGACGATCTGATCGCTTCCGAATCTCTTCTGCTTCGTCTGCTGTGTGCCCCACAATGGAGGGGAGAATGGGGTGAATGTTGAAGTGATTGGAGGTGCTGCGAGAGATGATGGCTCTCCGCGGGCGTACGGGGGACTCGGTCCGAAGATGATTGAGTCGTTGCTGAAGCCGTTGATCAACACCCGCACTGGCACTGTTGTGTCGGTGATGGGGACGAAGAGGAAGGGTTTGGTGGGAAGGGTGGAGGGAGGGGGCGGGGAGAGGATGGTTTGGAGGATGGGAGACGCCGAGAGGAGTTTGTTTCGATGTTCGGGTTCAATAAATGAGATGAACAAAAAGAAAGCGAGCTGAGTGGGAAAAATGAGAGTGAGAGATGAGAAGAGTGGAGAAGAGAAAGAACTGAGGAGAGACGAGATCGGAGGAAGGATCGCAACGAACAACGAAGACACGCCAGACGACGAAGCAAACCTCCTCCTGCACCTCCAGCTCCACGCCTCGAATCAGGCAGTGCCCATTCGGCTTCGCGAAGTCTGTCTCGCAGTTGAGCGAGAGGACCAGTCTGATCGATCGGGTGTTGCACACAGCGAGCATACAGGGAACACGGATGAGAAGGGAAAAATGGGATGAGGAGGGGTGAGTGGCACACTGTGGAGTTCCGCTCGTCGTGAATGCCGAGCCAGCTTGTTTCCGCTTCTCCCAAATCGCTTCCAGTTCTGATTCCAAAATTCGCCGCAAATTCGTCTTGAACTCGCTAACCATCACCTGCAACTCTAAATCGTTGGGTCGTACTGCCCTCTTTTGACGTGTTTGACCGAGCGGCGAGTGTTGTGTCTGCTTTGTCGGCGAGTTCCATTCGGTCGGCGAGTCGAAGAAGAGAAACAAGGAACTGGCGTTGTTGTCTCGGTCGTTCGGCCATCTGATGCAGCTTCTGAAGAGAGGGAGAGAAAGGGAGGATGAGAGGACAAATGGGGTGAAGATGATTTGATCTCGGAAAAACAGAAATGAAAAGAGGGGCCTAATTAGGAGGCCGATGGGTTCGGAAATGGCATACGAGCGTCCCGGGGCTGGCGAGAAGAGAGGATGGTTGGACAGGATGTGGTGAGCTGTCTCAGCAGCGTCGCGTGTGAGGAAGAGGAGTCGGAAGGAGGATCGCATTTGGACGAGAGAGAACGGATGGTGGAAGGCAGGGCTGAAGAAGAATTCAAAAATGGGGGAGACGAAAATCAAAAATAAGCAGAGGACGAGAACGATCAGGAGCGATCAGAGATCAAACGAAAATGACTGAAGAACGTAAAGCACGTTGCAAACCCAAGCGCCATTCGAACCATCGACATCACCCCCTCCAGATCAACTTGTGTTTTGGACGGGAAGAGTCGAGCCGGGTCGATCAGGATCGATGTTGTTATCGTCGCTGGAGTGATGGAGAACGTCGAGCTCCCGATTGTCTGGAAAGAAAGAGAATGGGAGAGGCGTCAGCAGGTGTGACGAGAGAGACAAACCAGAAATTCGTCGTTTTCCAGCTGTCTACACAAAGCCGTGTCAGAGAATTGGACTTTGAACGAGAGCGAGATTTTGGTGCGGTTTGGAATCGAGGAGAGGATGAAGTCGATTTTCGAGTTCGGATCAAGTGCTCGAAAGAAGTGTGAGATGTCATGGGAGGTTGGATTTCCGCGCAAGCACTTGAGATGAAGCGTGTCTGTATACAGAGGATGATGGAGGAAAATAACGATACTTGGGAGTGGGAGACGGTGAGATGGAGTGGAAATCATCGGGAAAGACGATATACTTGCCAATTGGTGGCGAAAACCGAGGATGTAAAATTTGTGTGGGTCGATCCGAGTCTCATTGGGCTTCAGCTTGTTGAAACGAGGCAAGAGCTTCTGGGATGTTTGCTGATGCACTAGTAACGGTGGAATTGCCCGTGGAATTGAGTGTAAATGGCTGGGATAAGAAAGGTGTTCGATCATTGGATTGATGATCGAAAGTTTGATTTCTGGTTCCCATAAATCGCATAAAAAGTAGTCATTGAAGGAGATTTGCAGAATATACGTCATCTTCGCAGAGTTTCAGACAACATAATGCCCATAATATCCGGCAAATCCCAAAAACAAGTTGGTTCAGGGAATCTGAAAGACTTCATTTGAAAGTGACTTGTATCCCATAAATCGCCTGAAAATCAAAGGATCATTCAATAATCGACGTGTTGCTTGATGCAAAAGCAGTGGTTCGATTATTTTGATGTGTGCAAGAGTCGTTTGGGAGGTCCAGGGGTAGTTAGAGATTGTTGTTCAAAAATAATGATATATAGAATGTCTGAGTGCATTTGTTGGCGGTGAAGATTCATTCGAAATCATGGGCACCTCGAGACACAGGAAGCCACGACGACAAAGCATGGTGCTGATGTCTGTTGATTCAAGGAAACTATGTACAACCTCGCGAAGGATAAATATCGGTGACAACACATAGAGCGATATATGGAAATGTCAAGTCCATAACGATGTGAGATGACAAGTATGAATCAAATCAGTGGAAGCGATTCCCATCCACTCCGTATTCTTGAACTGATTGAATATTGAAGAGTGACGGCATCAGAAACAAAGGTATATGCTGTTCCTGTTCGAAGTGATAAGCATTTACAATGAATAAAGTGTCGATGACTCATTTCTTCCCCACAAGTCCTCGTTATCATGGTACTTTATGAAACATTATTCTGCTTTAAATATCACTCTACTTCAAATAGAATAGTAAAATTTGTTTGATGGTGAAATGAGAAGTATCTAGAGACGATTGGATAGTTGAATAGGAGATTGAAAAGGCTGTTGAAGAGTTGAAGAAAACCCCAGTGATAACGGCAGTAATATAGAAGAAAGTTGAATATGTTGTAAAAGGAGGGGTTGATTCTCTCACAGGACGAAACAAGAATACCCTTGAAGACTGGTTTCGAAAAAGGCAGGACTGGATTTGTCCAACAAAGCAAAAAAATACCCATGTTGCCGATAATTCAGACAAATCAAATAGAATTGAGGATGTGGGAAAGTCATATTTGATTTTCCTCCACGAAAGCAGGTTGGGGATATGATCCGCCCATACCGCAAATGGAAGCTAAGGTCAATCGTGATTTTAACAAAGGAAATGTTGGGTATTCCGCAGAAGAATGCTCTATCCGAATCACTGTTCTTGAAGCTCGTGATCTCAAGGCAAAGTATCCTTTTCTCTCCTTTTCATCACCAACCAGAAACAAGAACAATATGTCGGACCCTGTTTGCTTTGTGAAATGCGGAACCCAGACCCAGCATACATCTATCGAAAAGAAAACACTCTCCCCATACTGGGACCAAACATTCTTTTTTACGCAGAAACTATCGATGTTCGACTTCCAGAACACAAAGATCAACTTTTCTGTCTATAATGCTGGTACATTCAGACGAAATGAGCTCATCGGCTCATATGAGATTGATCTTGTATGCATTTTCTTCGGCATCATCAACCATTTCTCCAAGGAATGGGCATACAAAGAACCTGAACATGAAATTTGGAGAAAGTTTATTCCGCTTTACAATCTTGAGGAAGGCACAGAAATTCAGGTATGTTTCCGACTCACTCTCCCTCTTTACCCTTTTCGATGTTCAATCAATTGCTCCCATCATCATCGTTATCTCGATCATGTTCACTCTCATTGTTTATCATCCAATCAGGGCTATCTTCGCATGAATGTTGTTGTTCTCCGTCCTGGCGATGTTCCAGCTAACCACGAAGACAACGAAGAGGATGAAGTCGAAGATACAACCGATCTGTCCAAAATGCTCATTCTTCCACCAGATATCGAGCAAACTGGGTACACTCTCACCGTTCGATGCTACAAGGCAGAACACTTACCGAAAGTGGACGTTGGTTTCTTCTTTTCTCGTTCCTCACGTTTTCACGAAGGCGGAAAGATCGATCCTTTGATTCAGGCTCATTTTAACGGAGAACACATCGAGACCAAACCAATGATGTCCACTTTCACCCCAATTTGGAATGAGGAACTCCGAATCCCCGTCTTCGTCCCGACTCTCAGTGACAGAATCAAAGTCCAGCTGAGGGATTATGAAAAGATTGGGAAGCCAAGGCATCTTGGAACCCAACATTTTTCATGGGCCGGAATCCTCAGCGACCATTATGGCCCTGCCTGGGTCAATTTGTGTGTCATTCAACGTCGAAGACTCACGACTTGTTTTCTCTGTCTCTCTCCGTTCTGGATGTTTATTCTCACAGCTATGGGGCATACAACAAGATCAACGAGGATGAATATCTCATCAGTCAATATAAAGGAAGAGCTCTTCTCACACTTCTTGCCGAAGCTGATCCCGAGTGTGTTTCCGATCCACCCTTCACTCTCCTTTTTCATTCCTCCAATTATCCCCCTCAGCCCCAAATTGTCTGTTCAACCTGTCTCTCCCTGCGAACTCCCTCCGTGTGACCACTACGTTCTCTGGTTCGATCTGTATGCTGCGTCTGAGCTCCCCAAGGCGCAGGGGAAGGCCAAAGTCTTTCTTCGGATCGGTCCAAATCAACTTCCGTCGAAGCAGCTCAAACCGAATTGTGGAAGTGTGGAATTCACTCAACGCTTCGAAGCATATGAATACTACTGGCCAAAAGACAAGGTTTGAGCATAAACTGTAATTTAATCCATTTTCATTCTCATTTTTCCATTATTCGTTGATCCCCTATGTTCGATGTCCGTTCCATCATCCATTCTCTCTCCTTCACATCGTATCAGGGTCAAATTCCCGATTTCATCATCGACGTCGAACTCGGAAACTCACATGTTGGTAGTGTTCGCTTTACTGCCGAAGATGCCCACGGATTCGACCACAAGCCAACTTGGCACACGATCGTCCCCGACATCAAAGACAGGCTGTTCCAGGACGGGGCAATCCACGGCTTTCTCCTGTTTTCGCTGAATTATGGGCTGAAGTCGAAGGCGATGACGTTGAACAGGCCTCACTTCCACAAAGGCGTCAAACTGCGCCATCAGATTCGCGCGTTCCTGTATATGGCGAAGGAGCTTCCCGCATGTGACGACAGCGGAACAAGGTGTGCACAATTCTCATAAATTATCTCTCACACTCTGGTCGTCCTTATTTGCGTCAATCTCTCATCCATTCTTGCTCCTCCCAGCTCGTCGTATGTGTCGATTTCGCTGGGCGACAAAAAAGCAGACACACACATCGTTCCTCGCACACTCTACCCGATGTTCTTCGAGGTCCTCCGACTCAACGTGGAGGTACCGAAAGACGAAGCAATCGCTCCACACCTCGCAGTCCAAGGTTTGATCGCTTTCTCGCTTCAACTTGTCTCGTTGTGCTATTTTCTCCTTTCCTGTCGATTTCATCCCTTCCCTCCCCTTCCTGACAGTGTGGCATAAGAAAGCTGCCCCATTCTCAGATGTGATGCTCGGCCGCGTCGAAATCCCATTCTCCTCCATCCCCGAGTTCATGGCCACCGAACCCGAGTGGCTGCCACTCTACGTGGGTGACACAAGGTCTGCGCAGCAACCACTTTTCTTAGCTTGTCCTCTTTCGTGATCCAATCATCCAACCTTCTCATTCCTCTTCCTTTTGATGTTCTTTTCGTCCTCTCTTCTGTTCAGTGAAACTGAAGGTGCCCTTCTGTGCTCCTTCCAAAAGGTCTCAATGAACGAAGCCCACGACCCAAAACCCTCAATCGTCCCAGCCACCCGCCCCGCTCTCGTTGAATTCAAGCTCATCGGGCTGCGAGATCTCCTCTCCTCGTCGTCTGTGAAATCAGCAGTGCTGGAAATGGATTGCGGGGACGGCCAAGTTCTAAAGAAGACCACGCCGTGTGTTGTGCCCACACCGGAAAGCCCCAACATCCTCGAAGTCACCCACTTCCGATTGAACATGCCGCTGAACCCTCTCTACTCCCCCACGTTCAACTGCCGTGTTGTGGATGAGGGAAGGGGAGGGAAGCTGATCGGATCGGCGTCGATTCCGCTTGCCCCGTACATCCCGTGGATCAATCAGGAGAAGCCCCAGTTCAATCTGCCAGAGAAGGCTGAGGTCGTTCCGGGGGCTGATCAGGAAGATGACGGGGAAATGACCACTTTTGGGGCGCCGGAACTGCCGGAGGAGAAGGAGGCGAGGGAGAGGAGGGAGGAGAACGAGCGAAAGCGGTCGGAGATGGACGTGTTCATTCCGGTTGACCTGCTGACGACGAATGCGAGAGTGGCTGAAGTGCTTGACTTCACTGTCGATGCCAGTGAGGGTGTGGGAGGTGTTCGCACGCTTCCTGATGTTGACGAGACGAAAGTCGGTGGTATGTCTTCCCCTCATCCACTTCATCCCCAACATCACTCGTTTCTCTTTCTCTCTCCCTCTCTCATCGTCCTCTCTCATCGTCCTCTCTCGTTTCTCAGAGTCGGGTGTCGCTGCTGGGGAAGACGAAGCCAAATCGTATCCGCACGAGCTCGAGTTCGAACTGAAAGACCCGCCGTTCGACGAGTTCCACTTGTGGCGAGGACGGAAGTTCAAGAAGAACTGGCTCAAGTCGTTTCTGGGCATCCGCCAGCAAAGGAAGGATACACGGTGTGCTCCCGCTCCTCCTCTCTCATCCCATTCATCCCCAATCCCTCATTTCTGGTTCTTCCTCATCAATCTCCTCCCTCTCTCTCGTCTCAGTCACACTGTCGGAACAATCAAAGCGAATCTGACCATCTACTCACTCGAGAACGCCCCAGAAAGCGTCAGCGAAGCCCAGCGCGCTCTTCTCGCTGAATACAAAGTATGTCACGTCCCTCACCCGTCATGTTGTCTCTCCTCTCATCACTTCCTTCAGCCTCGCAACTACGTTGTGCGTGTGTACATGTTGCGAGGCCGTCAGATTGTGCCGATGGACTCGAATGGGAAGGCTGATCCTTATCTCATCCTGTCGACCGGAAAGACAGCCGAGCACACCGTCAACGAGAGAGAGAACAAGCAGCGGAAGACACTCAAACCTGACTTCTATAAAGTATGTTCTCAGACTCATCTTTCCATGTCTTCTCTGTTCCTTGTCTTTTCACATTCTTCTCGTTTCGTGCTCACTTCCTCCTTCCACTCGCACAGTGCTACGAAATCAAGTCCACCATTCCTGGCAACTCCCACCTCTCCATCGAACTGTGGGATTGGAATCGTGTCTCGAAAGATGCGATGATTGGCAAAACTGTGATCGACCTCGAATCGCGACTGATGTGTCCGAGTTGGCGAGAGATGAAGACAAAGCCAATCGAATACCGCACACTGTGGAGCCCGGAGAGCTCGTTCCCACAAGGGAAGCTGGAAATGTGGGTGGAGATCCTGACAGCTGAGGGTGTGTCGGTTGTTTTCATCATTTTTGTGGTGTTGTTGTGTTTGTTTGCAGAAGCAAGACTGAAACCGCCGAAACTGATCCAGGCACCGTCGATTGAGGATTGGGAGCTGCGCGTAATCATCTGGAACACAAAGGACGTCCCTTTCAAGGACATCAAACGGTATCACCTCTCTCCTCCCTCCACATCCTCTGCTCTCTTCTTTTCCCTTCCCTCTCTTCCCTTCCCTCTCTTCACTCTCTTGTCTTCTCTCTTCACTCTTCTCCCTTCCCTCTCTTCACTCAGCAAATCACCTGCTCGCAAGCTTGCCCAGATGTCTGACAACGTGCAGGACAGTGCCGACCTGGCTCGGATGGAGGAAGAAGAGAAGAAACGGAAGAACGGCTTCTGCCGCAAATACTTCAGCTGCAAGAACGACTTCCACAACCAAGACAAGTCCGACATCTTCGTATCTGGAAGGATGGAGCTTCAGAAGGAGCGGCAGGAGACAGACGTGCACTGGCGATCGACAAACGGCGAAGGGAACTTCAACTGGCGGATGGTCTTCCGAGTCCAACTGCCCATTCGCGTGCCTCGTCTCAAACTCCAAATTTGGGACAAGGACATCCTCACTCCAAACGACTCCATCGCCGAAGCGGTCCTCAACCTGAATGGGGTGATGAAGAAGGCATACAAAACGAAAGCTGACCAGCCCATCCCGCGGCAGTGGCTGACCATGCGACACCCGATGTTCGAAGGCCCACAGGGAGTGTTAGAGCTGCAGCTGGATCTGGTCAACGAGAAGCACTTCAGAGCGATTCCTGTGGGTCTCGGACAGGACGAGCCGAATCAGAACCCATTTTTGGATCCTCCAAACAGGCCTGAGACGAGCTTCCCGCCGTGGAGGGTGGACAAACAGGCAAAATTCACGTATCGTGAGTATAAAACGAGAATGAAGTGTTGGTGTATCATCGGCATTATTGCAGTCGCTGCTGTGGCTCTCATCATCGTTCTTTTCTGGCTTATGTTCAGGATCCCGATGTTTTAGTTCAGTGTCTTCATTCTGGAGCTTTTAATTTATTTTCGAGTGATCATTTTCTGTCTCACCTCCAAAATCAGAGTGGATTTTGTATCTTTGTGTCTTTCTTGGAATTCGATGAGTGTGTGCACCAGGAACAGCGTCAGACGGTGAAATGTGCGAAATGGAAGAAAGAATGCAAGTTAGTAATATTGTGGGTATTGATTCTCCGGAGAGTGTTGAAAGTGATACCTCCACATGTCTGATAGTCTCTCATACGTCGGGCATCGGATGGTAACCAAGAAGCGAATGTCACCGTGCGGCATCCAGGTCAGTTGAGTTTGATTGTATTCTGGGGCTTTAAAAGTGAAGAGAAAAGAACTGCCGGTTTGGAAGAGATAGTATTGGGTTCTGCATTCCCCAGCAATCCCGAAATCTGCGAGTTTGTCTTTTTCTCTGAGTTGCTTACGCCTTGACTGAACAGTCGGGGGTTCGTCAGACGGAAGAATGTGGACTCCAACTAGAAACTGGCGGGGATCGGTGTAGAGTCCCATTCTTTCGCCAGGCAACCCGCGGGATGGTGGATCTGGTGGAGACTTGAAGAGAGAAGCTCTGCCGACGGGAGCATAGTTTATTGCACCGTCACTGAAGCCAGAAACGACATTGAGCGATACTGAGATTCTTGATGCTGGGGATGGATCATTTCCTGGCAGAGCATTTGGGTTGGGAGGGTTGATGACGAGCTTAAACACAAATGGGAAAGGAACCATCGTGAAAGATGGAGATTCGAGGTTGAAGATTGGGGCGGCGAAGAAATTGGGGACATTAACTTGGAATTGATATGGAGGAGGAATATTCTTGGACTGGACGAGGTGTGGTAAGAAGAGGGATGGGCTGATTCGGAGAGGCTGATTAGGGGACTGGTCAACATAGGTACAGTCGATGACAGGAATATCGTGAAAAGGCCGTAGAGGGTTCGGTTGAGGCACTTCTGGAATTGTTGCCGCGGATTCACACGGTTTTGAAGTGAGATCATATAATTGTGTTTGACGATCATTAAAAGCAACAGAAAACGAGTCAATCCTACCCCTGATTGAGTTGAACATGGCTATTGTGTCGAGATCAAAATAACGTATCTGATCTCCGGATTGTTGAAGATTAAGTAGGAAAGAATAGTCTCGTTCGAATGCTTCTCTCCACGATTGCCACTTTGCATCTTCCATTTTAAGGTCATTTTTGCGCTGAAGATCATGGCAATCTGAGGTTTGTGGATCGACTCGTGGAGGTTGCAGCCGCCTCTCACAGGCTTTGAAATCTTCGAGTTGGAGTTCTAGAAAATCGTTGTATGTTCTGAACTTGTCAATGAGCGTTTCTAAATCTGAAGAGATTTGCTGAAGAAGTTACAACGAGAAATGATTGGAACATGAATGAATGAGAAAGAATCATGAGATAAAGATGAGTGAAACAAGAACATATCATAATGTAAACCTGTAGAGATGCCATTGATGAATCAAATCACTGATCGAACCATCACATTTTTTTAATTCTTTGGATCCAGACCATCTGTGTGTTATTTCCCTTTCTCCCTGTAAAATAGTGCTATCTCAGTTTTAGAAAGAATTTCACCTCCTTGAAAGCCTTTTGATGGATGATCGGAACATTCCTCCAACCAGGCTAACACGCGAGACATCAACGAAATCGTTATCGAAAAAAGCCTCTTCTCGAAAGCAAGGATCAGATCCTACTCGGAATGTCAAGGAAAGTACTTCTTCACTGCCAAAAGACAAGAAAGAAAGACAATCGAAGACTTCTGGTCGATCAAAGCATCCATCGATCATCACTAATCCGTACCTCGAAGAACAAGAACGAAAACGAGCTGGACTGGAGAAGCGGAAGAGAATGGAAGAGTATTCTCAGAGAATTGTGACAGATCCTCCACCAGCAACCCCAAAGTACAAGACCAAAGCAAGTCGATCCACATCATCACCATTGATCGACAGAGAGCAGGCACTAATCAATTCAATAGAAAGTCAACGTAAATTGTATGCCGAGAAGGAACAGGAGCTGAGAGATGCAATCCAACAAACATCTGTTCTCTTGTTCCAGATACAAATCATCAATGGCAAGATTCGTGAAGGGAAATATCGTGTGGAGCGTGAGAAGGAGATTGAAGAGGAGGAAAGAAGGCGCCAATTGCGAGAGGAAAAACGAAAGGAAACTGCGACACGAAAGAACACTGTGGAGGCCCCTCGTCGGAAACTCCCTCGAAAAAAAGTGGCTACAAAGAAAGTTTCAATCAATTACATTGAAGAAGATCCCGATAAAGCGAAGAAAGAAGGAGGAGAACAACCCACTGAAACTATTGTTCCTGTCCCTTTAGAAAACGGGCTCATCACAATTCGGGATGATTCTGAGAAGGAGAAGAGCACAAAGATGGATAATCGTGGATTACAAGAAGATAAGGATCATCAACAGAGACTCTACAATGAAAATGAAAAAGAATGTCTCAAGGATGACGAAGAAGAGAAAAAGCAGACGGAGGAGGAAGAGAGGATCAGAAATGAGGAGAAAGAGCGAATGCAGCGGGAAGAGGAAGAGAGGCTCCGAAAGGAAGAGGCGAGAGCGGAGGAAGAGCGCCTCTTGAGAGTCGTTGAGGAAGCGAAAAAGAAAGCAGAAGATGAAAAGAAGAAAGAGGAAGAGGAGAGAAGAAGGAAGGAGGAGGAAGAGCGAGCAAGGGAGGAAGAAGAGGAACGACTTCGAAAGGAACGAGAGGAACAGCAGAGACAAGAGGACGAAAGAATGGCAAAGGAAAAGGCAGAAGAAGAGGCACGAATCAGGAAAGAGGAAGAAGACCGAGTGAGGCAAGAAGAGGAGGAGAGGGTGCGAAGAGAGGAAGAGGAGAGAATTCGGAAGGAAGAAGAGGAAAGAGTGAAGATGGAAGAAGAGCGCCTCTCAAGGGAGAAAGCTGAAGAAGATGAGAGACTGAGAAAGGAAGAAGAGGAAAGGTTGAGAAAGGAGGAAGAAGAGCGACTTGCCCGTGAAAGGGTCGAAGAAGAAGAAAGGATGAAACAAGTGGAAGAAGAACGGCAACAAAGAGAAGAGGAAGAACAACTGGCTCGAATGAAAGCAGAGGAAGAGGAGAGACTGAAGAAGGATGAAGAAGAAAGAGTCGCTCGAGAACAAGCGGAAGAAGAAGATCGGCAGCGACTGAAGGAAGAGGAAAGGATTGCACGTGACAAGGCGGAGGAGGACGAACGAAAACAGAAAGAAGAGGAAGAGCGACTTGCACAAGAAAAAGAGGCAGAAGCAGAAAGACTCCGAAAGGAAGAAGAACAACTGGCTCGAATGAAAGCGGAGGAAGAGGAGAGGCTGAGGAAGGAGGAGGAAGAGAGGCTCGCACGGGAGAAAGCGGAACAAGAAGAACAAGCCAGGAAGGCAGAAGAAGAGGCAAGATTGAGACGAGAGGAAGAAGAGAGACTGAAACAAGCAGAAGAGGAGAGAAGAAGGAAGGAGGAGGAAGAGCGAGCAAGGGAAGAAGAAGAGGAACGTCTGAGAAAAGAACGAGAGGAACAGCAGAGACAAGAGGACGAAAGAATGACAAAGGAAAAAGCAGAAGAAGAGGCGCGTTTGAAACAGGAGGAAGAGCGAATGCGCCAAGAAGAACAAGATCGCCTGCAGAGGGAAGAAGATGAACGAATTGCACGCGAAAAGGCAGAGGAAGAACGACTCAGGAAGGATGAAGAAGAAAAGAAGCGTCAGGAAGAGGAAGACAGACTTGCTCAAGAGAAAGCAGAAGAAGAGGCACGAATCAGGAAAGAGGAAGAAAACCGAGTGAGGCAAGAGGAAGAGGAGAGACTGAGAAAGGAAGAAGAGGAGAGGGTGCGAAAAGAGGAAGAGGAGAGACTGAGAAAGGAAGAAGAGGAGAGGGTGCGAAAAGAGGAAGAGGAGAGACTGAGAAAGGAAGAAGAGGAGAGACTGAGAAAGGAAGAAGAGGAGAGACTGAGAAAGGAAGAAGAGGAGAGACTGAGAAAGGAAGAAGAGGAGAGACTGAGAAAGGAAGAAGAGGAGAGGGTGCGAAAAGAGGAAGAGGAGAGACTGAGAAAGGAAGAAGAGGAGAGACTGAGAAAGGAAGAAGAGGAGAGGGTGCGAAAAGAGGAAGAGGAGAGACTGAGAAAGGAAGAAGAGGAGAGACTGAGAAAGGAAGAAGAGGAGAGGGTGCGAAAAGAGGAAGAGGAGAGACTGAGAAAGGAAGAAGAGGAGAGGGTGCGAAAAGAGGAAGAGGAGAGACTGAGAAAGGAAGAAGAGGAGAGGGTGCGAAAAGAGGAAGAGGAGAGGGTGCGAAAAGAGGAAGAGGAGAGACTGAGAAAGGAAGAAGAGGAGAGACTGAGAAAGGAAGAAGAGGAGAGACTGAGAAAGGAAGAAGAGGAGAGGGTGCGAAAAGAGGAAGAGGAGAGGGTGCGAAAAGAAGAAGAGGAGAGACTGAGAAAGGAAGAAGAGGAGAGGGTGCGAAAAGAGGAAGAGGAGAGACTGAGAAAGGAAGAAGAGGAGAGGGTGCGAAAAGAAGAAGAGGAGAGACTGAGAAAGGAAGAAGAGGAGAGACTGAGAAAGGAAGAAGAGGAGAGACTGAGAAAGGAAGAAGAGGAGAGACTGAGAAAGGAAGAAGAGGAGAGACTGAGAAAGGAAGAAGAGGAGAGACTGAGAAAGGAAGAAGAGGAGAGACTGAGAAAGGAAGAAGAGGAGAGACTGAGAAAGGAAGAAGAGGAGAGACTGAGAAAGGAAGAAGAGGAGAGACTGAGAAAGGAAGAAGAGGAGAGGGTGCGAAAAGAAGAAGAGGAGAGACTGAGAAAGGAAGAAGAGGAGAGACTGAGAAAGGAAGAAGAGGAGAGACTGAGAAAGGAAGAAGAGGAGAGACTGAGAAAGGAAGAAGAGGAGAGACTGAGAAAGGAAGAAGAGGAGAGACTGAGAAAGGAAGAAGAGGAGAGGGTGCGAAAAGAGGAAGAGGAGAGGGTGCGAAAAGAAGAAGAGGAGAGACTGAGAAAGGAAGAAGAGGAGAGGGAGCGAAAAGAGGAAGAGGAGAGACTGAGAAAGGAAGAAGAGGAGAGACTGAGAAAGGAAGAAGAGGAGAGGGTGCGAAAAGAGGAAGAGGAGAGACTGAGAAAGGAAGAAGAGGAGAGACTGAGAAAGGAAGAAGAGGAGAGACTGAGAAAGGAAGAAGAGGAGAGACTGAGAAAGGAAGAAGAGGAGAGACTGAGAAAGGAAGAAGAGGAGAGGGTGCGAAAAGAGGAAGAGGAGAGACTGAGAAAGGAAGAAGAGGAGAGGGTGCGAAAAGAGGAAGAGGAGAGGGCGCGAAAAGAGGAAGAGGAGAGGGTGCGAAAAGAAGAAGAGGAAGAGAGGATCCGAAAGGAAGAAGAGGATGAACGACTCAGGAGAGCTGCCGAAGACCAATCACATGAATCATCAACCGACCAACTCGAGTCTGCCTCAGTCGTCCCCTCCGACTCCTCCCTTCCTCTCGAAACCTCCACCGAGCCCGTCCCGTCGCCAGACATCTCCTCACCCGCCTCGCCCGCCTCCCACCGCCAGCCGCCCTCGCTCCGACTGAACGTGCTGAACGAGATTCTGTCGACGGAGCGAACTTACGTCTCGCAACTGTCTGTGTTTGTGTCTGTCTTCGTTGAGCCGTGTCGAAAGCAGAAAGACGAGCTCGGAATCAGCGACGACCAACTCAAATCAATCTTCGGCCACGTCTCAATCATCCTCAACACAAACACAGTGCTGCTGTCGGAGCTGACCGAGTGCATCGAGAGGAAGGGCGGCGACACGATCGGGCCGGTGATCACGCAGATGGCGGCGTATCTGAACTGCTACAAACCGTACGTCAACAACTACCCCCGCGCGATGGCCACGCTCGAACAGGCGAAGAAGAAGAGCAAGAAGCTGCGCACTTTCTTCAAAACGTGTTCGAACAACCCGAAAAGCGAGAACTTCCCGATTGAGTCGTTCCTGATCCTTCCCGTCCAGCGCCTGCCGCGGTACAAGATGCTGTTGGAGCAGCTTCTCAAGTACACCGACCGCGAGGACACGCAATACGCTGAGATCGAGAAGGCACTCGCGTCGATTGGGGAGCTGGCGGAGAGTGTGAACTCGACGTGCTTTGAGAGTGCGGAGAGGATGGGCGTGCTGAACTTCTTCGAGGGGATGAAGAAGTGGCAGCTGAAGCAGGGTGTGGACGAGAAAGAGCTGATCGAGGCGGATCTGATCATCACCCCCACTCGCCGTCTGATTGGCAAGATGCCGCTGATTGGATACGTCTCGATTCCGGCGAAGGCCGACGACGAGTCGAAAGACAGCGCAGACGAGAACAAGATGAAGGGTGTGCTGGCACAAGTGATGAAGAGCCCGATCGCCGTGAAGAAGGACTTCAAGCTGATGCTGTACTTCTTCAACGATGCGTTTGCTGTTGTGTCGGAAGAGGTGATCAACCAGCACAAGCACTTCCCCAAGCTCGTCACACAGCAGACTGAGCCGCTCCTCATTCTTCATTGTTTCTTCCCTCTTCTGTACACCCCCTCACACTCCTTTGTCTCTTCGTTTTCGGCTGTCGTGTTGGCGATGATGCAGGGCCTGCCACACAACGCCGCTCACCACACACTCTCAAAAACAAACACAACAACCTTCCCTCTTCTGTTTTCAGTGAACACCAAACACGACGCCATCTTCACCCCATCCCACCCCACCTTCCGCACCATCCCTCGTCTGAAGCAGACCCTCTTCCGACGAGACTTGGGTGTCATGCAAGTTCGGAACCAGGACGAGCTGGTCGGTACCCAACACAACATGATTCTGGTTGGAAGCGAGAAGGAACTGACACTCCTCAGAAACAGAATTGTTGAAACAATCAGCTCACTCGACTTCAGCCGACTGTCCCGCGCTCAGAAAGAGGAGCAGCTTCTGAAAGGCGAAATGGACACACTCCGCCGCAAGAAGGAGACGCTTCTCATTCAGCGAGCACAGACCACATCACTCGACGAGCAGACATCCAACACTCTTCTTCTTTATGCAAAGGCCTTCCGTTACTCGCCTGGCTTCGTTCCTGTCTTCTTCTTTGTCATCCCCACAGACAAGACGAAGGGAAGGCGTGTTGCTGTTGTGGGTGATGTTGCTGAGCTTGGCGAGTGGGATGTCGGAAGGGCGTTTGAGAAGTCCAGAGCGGGTGGGGAGTGTGTTGTTCTTCGCACAGACCAGCAGTCTTCATTCAAACTGGTTGTGGAAGGTGAGAATGGGATGGAGTGGGAAGACGGCGAAAATAGGACGATGATTGTGTCGAGACAGATGGAGAAGAAGGGGATCATCCGATTAAACCTTGTGTTCAATGTGTGCAGTCTTTTTCCTCATTTCTCTCTTTTCTTGCCCTGCAGCATTATGAAGTGTTTGATGTCAACGACAACTCGTCCAACGCCGACAACAACTGGGCTCTCTTCTTTTATTCTCTTAAGTCTCAAGCTGAGGTCGAGGAGGAGGAACGCATCCGCCGGCAGCGGGCAGAAATGGAGCAGAAGAGGGAAGCTTACACCGTTGATTTTATTATGGATGACACGTTTTAGTCATCCGTCCTTGTTTGATGTGTATTTTCTCTCTTTTCCTTAATTGTATCAAGAAATCACTCTATCTACATGAAAAAGGGGGATGGTATCTGATTCAGCAGTTATCCTAGAAAAGAAGAGACAAAGATGGATCCAACCAAATCATTTTTTTATGAGTTGATGTTCCCATCTCAAGCACACTCGACCCTTTCAAGCACATTCGGAACTGGTTCCACCACAGATGGACTGGTTTGTCTCTTCTCTGACACATATCAATAAACTCACGCGCGTTTTTCTTGAGATCCGTTCTCGTTCATTTTTCAATCCTTTCAATAACTTTATGTCTCTTCTCAATGATTGTCACTCATCTTGCAATGCTTTGCTTTCAGATGGAAGAATTCAGGAGATGTGGAAGTGAGTTCAAGAATGGCGATGAAACTATCCAATTCAAGATTGCTCATTCTGTGTTCAACATTCTCACGTCAGGTCTGTCACATGATTTCATTCTGATTTTTTGATTGTTTACGCTCATTTTCTTTTGATTTGGATCATTCATTTTCCTTCATTGTGGGGTTTTAGAATCATCGAAAATGAAAGAACGAAGTGAGATTGGAATTCGGAGTGGATTGCTGGAGATATTTTCAGAACGACTTTCTTCGGATTGTCCATCCACCCTTTCTGTCTGTCCCTCATCTTCTCTCGATATGATGATATTTCTCATTCGTTTTCTCTTCGACGATTTTCAGGTAATTTTGTCCAGTCTGATTGTGGTGATGGCGGAATCGGTGTCAGATGGAAGACAGAGACTTCGGAATGACTTGATTCCTTCCCTTCTTGCCCTCACATCTGTTTGTTCCACCCTTTCTTCATTTCATCTCTTTCTCCTTCTTTATCCTCATCCCGCTGTTGTTTGGATGATCAGCATGCAGACAGTTCGTTGTCGACACCAGCCACACTCTCGATCGGGTCTGGTCTCTTTTCTCTTCTTCATCATTCTCTCATCTCTTCTCTCTCCTTTCTCTCTCATTTTGTATTGATTTGTGTTTGGAGTCTTCTGCTTGGTGGAAGTCATTCGTCGATTGAACTGGAGGGAGTGTTGAGTTCAGGAATTGTGGAGCAACTTTGCACTCAAATCGAAAGCGAACCTTGCGAAGGGGATCATCTCCCAGCACTCCATGTTTTGGACCGATTGTGCTCAGGATTGAGCGAAGTGATCGAAAATCACAAGTTGACAATGGCTGACCAGAAAAACGAAGAATCAAAGGAATACCAGTTCTCACTGACTCGTCAGTGTGGATTCGCGCTGTCTCGAATCGAACAAGGAGTTCGAAGACTGGAGAAGAGAGTTGGCGGACAAGTAAAGTGTGACGAGAAGACACGAAACATCCAAAAAGAAGTTGGAGGAATGATTGTTCGATATTTCCGATCATCGAATCTCTCGTCGGAAAAAGAGATTGGAGAGATTGGGATTGACTTGACAACTGTTCGAAGGGAGATGGAAGACAAAATTAGAGAGATGGAAGCAGAAATGACAAAGTTACGAGAGGAAGTGGAGACGGCGAGGAGAGAGAGAGAAGAGATGAAGACGATTCATGAAAAATGGATTGAAGAAGGACGACAGAGGGATGAAGAGAAGAAGAGAGAAGCAGAAAGGAAGAGAATAGAAGCAGAAGAGCGACGAAGGAATGTGAAGGAAGGAGCTGCAGCAATCGAAGTGTTCCAACAAAACAAGATCACTCTTTCTGGAAATGTGTTCACCAAAAGCGTCACTGATTGGTCGTCCATCTTCTCGCTCTCTTTCGGACCAGTCGTTGTTCGACTCACATTGGTGATCAGGAACTGCATCATTTCCAATTGCCTTGTTGGTCTGATTGCTCCAGACATGGTTGAACAGGCCAATTCGCATCAAGGTTACTTCTCAAATCTCAAAAGAGCGGCAAGTTGGTCCCTCTCCCCCGCTTGTCTATTTGCGCAACAAAATTGCAAATACAACCACCAAGGATCAGCATGCAAAGCAATGGCAGTTGGACAGCGAGTTGTGTTGGAGGCAGATGGACGGGAAGGAAAGAGAACACTTCGACTGTCACAGGATGGAGAGTTACAGCCAACTTTATTCTCAAACATTCCTGTTCCGTTCAGATTTGGCATTGAAATGTACGCAACAGGTGCTTCTGTTGATATTGTGTCCACAGAAGTGTTGGGAGAGGCGTCGATGGTTGGAGTGAGTTTGGAAGTTGTGATGGACTAATCAGAGCTCTTCCCTCCACACACTCGCAATCACTTCACTCATCGTCATCCCCTTCCACTTATTCAATCCAACACCCATAGTCTTATTGAGAGGTGAAATGCTGCGTAGCAGCTATAGTAATCACAAAGGAGAACAGAATCAACTCTATGATGAATCAGGATCATTCCATCACTCTTCAATCTTCCCACCGTGCTCTTATCAATATATCCGATTTTTTCCGGCAACATGCAACTTGGTCGGACAGACCTATTCAGTCAATGAGTGATTGTACCGGTGATTTTCTAGGAAATAAGGAGAATCGAAGCGATTAGAGATTCGGAAAAACTTCATTTTCTCAAAATTTCTGATAGTGAATTAGGGCGATCTTGACAAAGAACACCTATTCCTTTAATATCAAGTCTTGGAACTTTCTAGAGGTCTATACATTTCTGAGATTTCCTATTTTAGATTTCATGGTTTGATCCGACCCTTATTTTTATGATTCACTCCGAGGTTTCTGTGCTTTTTTTCGGAATCCTAGAGCAACATATCTTCCCTAGAAAGATATTAATAGTGTGTTTTTGACTGTTAGAGTCCTTTTTGATCTGTCCCGCCAAGTTGCAGTTTGCCTTTTTTCCTTATATTCTAATAACTTCGCTCCACCTCACTTCAAGCTTGTCAATTTGATGATAGATCATAACCATTCTTTCGTTTTTATCTTCATTCTCAGTTTATATACCGAATAGATCGCAATGAGCACTATTACAACATCCAAGTCACTCGACCCACTTCGTGTCTCTCGTTGCCAACACCCAAATTCAGTGTCGCAATCACCTCAGCCACAGAAACCGAACTCCCTTCTCATTTCGGAGAACGAAAAAAATTCACGGGCTGTGCGACCCCTTACTCGCCATATTTCTTCCCCGTTGATTTTGGGACATTCTACAGAACATCCAGAGCATTCAAACTCATCGGATACCGCTGACTATTCGAACGCTGACAACTGTCATGTCAACGACGAAAAACCGAATGAAAATGATCGGAATGTTCCCCTATTAGCCAATAGAGCATTGTATCTTTCTTCTCTTGCTTGTGAAGGCAAAACTGTCAATGTCTCACCAGATCCCAATGATGACAACGAATCACTTGATACTTGGATTCCTCTTGAACTCGAGCAAGATTTAGAAATCACTAATATGGAGAGCCTGGCGCCTTTGACAAACTATTTATCTACCTTTCTGTACCCATCAATCTTCAACCCAGGGGAAAACGTTTCCACGATCGTCCCTTCGTCTCTTCCGAAAGATGTTATTTTGACCACCCCCGGCCACAATGGTGGAGAAGACACTGTTGTTGTTCGGTCTATGGCCCATTTCTCTCAGATGAGACGATGGTACAAATCGAAAACCACACCCTGTTCGCACGTCACCCACTCAGACTGCCCTTACGGCAAACTGTGCTGGTTTGTTCATACGGATGAACAGTACATGAAGGACGTTCTCCTTCAGTCTGACACACGGAAATGCGTTGGGGAAAGATTGCGGGTCTTTCTTGGCCTCTAGATGCAGTCTGCTGTCTGCTATGGGCAGCTCTGCTCTCATTGCTTTTTTATAAGATTTTGTTTCGATAGTGTGCCTCTCACTGACCATTTGGGTCTTCACCAGTGACTCGACGACTCAAATTCCTCATTCTGGAATTTCAGGCAACTAAGCCGGAATTTCCAGCGGCCTGTCATAAACTCTTGCTCATTGCACCCTTTTCTGCTTTATTTTCCATTTTTTGTCAAAATCAGTGATCCAAGGAAACGAGAGGGAGAAATTATACTTGATCGCATAACTTCCAGAGATGACATCTCACGGATTGCTTTCAAATTCACGTATTGTGTTAAAAAAAGGAGAATAAAAACATGATGATGGAAATGGAGGACACAGGTTATTATTGATGGAAGCATGACTCTCCAGACTATAACACCTTCTATTTTTCATCTTGAACGAGCTTGACTTATATTTTTTATGATGATACACAATTCTATCTCCGTCATGATCAAACCCATTGATTGACATCGTCCAACTATTCTCCCAAGGGAACTTTCACTTCACACTGGGGGTTGGGAGACGTTAATCCAACTGAACCAATTGTTTTGCTCTCACAATCGATTCTTTCGATCATCTTTCGAGGACGTACTGCAAGAATATGTCACCCAATATTCAATCTGTGAAAAGAGATTGAGTGTTCAGCCGAGTCCATGGGTTGAAAAACAATGATAATGACAGAGTTTCGACTGAAGTGAAGCAGATGAGACTAAAAGAAGAGGAGAATCTATCAGATCAATCGCCAATGTCTGACAATCACTGTTTTCACACTTGTGGTGGATCGTTGGGCTGATTCCATTGTTCAGTTTTCCTTCTGTATCACCATAAATCGAGATTTTTTCTGAGCAATATTGTTCTGGTGAGTAAATCATTCCACAAAACTTTTGGAGCTAAAGACCCATTATTGGGTCCTGTAGCCTCAGACAGCAGAGTACACTCAAAAATCATATACTTTTCGACGTCACATGTCCAAAACCAATCATCCGTTTTGAACCAAATAAAGGGCATTCTATTCGTAAAAACCTCAAAAAACGATATTTTCGAAAATAGATGAAAAATTTTGCCTCTGTGAGTATTTTCGAGAAAAAATGGGTTTTTCGACTTTTATCCAGATACCCACAATTTTTTCCTATTTTTGTCTAAAATGTTCGAATCATCAAAAAAAGTATCTGGAAAAAGTTTCATGCCAATTGATTCACTGGTTGCTGAGATATTGACAATATGAATTTAGAAATGTGACACTTTTCAAGTACATGGCTGTTTTCTCAAAGAGTAGCAGGAGATTTTATTCAACATTTTATTTTTGTCTTAGTTGGACAATGTTCATCAGATTCTGGGAAAATCTCGTTTTATTGCGGTTTAATAAATTTCTGCACTTTTGTGACGGTACTATGTTTGAAGACCTCATTTCGAATCTCTACTCATCACACAGTCGAAACAGTCATTCTCAATGATTGCTTGTCGATACCAGTCAACTTGGTTCTCATGTTTCCATACTCAACACAAACACAAGGAACGAATCTCGTTTTCAGATTCGGGCCTCTGAACTTGTAAATTCAATTATCCCAAACACCCAGAATTTTTTGTCAATATTACGATAAAATGTACGTTTCACCAAAAAAATGTTTCTGTGAAAAATTTCATCTAAATCGATACATTGGTTGTTGAGATATTGCCTAAATGTTTTGTTTCATTGAGCAATATTGATTTTTCCAGAAAAAGAGCCGAAGTGGTGACATGGGACATCTTGGTGACACCGCTATCAAAGACAAACAAGTAATTTCTCTTCCCAAGCAATTTGACTAAGCCAAAAACAACAATTTTTCACATCATGTTAAAGACCCACATTTTTTGCTGTTTTTTTCCGAAAAGATTTTTCATCAAAAACACTTCACACCAACATGAGAAAACCATAGTTTAACTCAAAACAAAAAATGTCTGTTGAAGTGACAATAACACATATCTTCTTCAGGAGAGAGGAAATTTAGATCATCTGTTCCTCCACTGAGAACTGATTGCTCCCTCTCCTCGTGAATACACCAATGACTTTCACTGGTTCTGAGAATTCAAAATTTACCACCATCTGTCAGATTACTGATAAAATGGGTGTGAACGAACCTGGGTGAACTATTTCAAAACTCGTTTCCTTCTCTATGGAAGTCAACACTCATCAAAAATAAGTTGCTTCGACTCTGCATTGTTTTCATCAACATAAATCAAATCATAATAAGATATCGCCCAGATATCCCTCGAAGTCTCCAATCCAAAAAAAGAATTGGTCCGATCGATTTTTCAAGGTCATGCACAACTCATCCACAAATGAGACTCCAGTTCACATCTGTCATTCTCGACGATTGATGGGTTGATCGAGAACACTGAGAATTCGGAGGTGAAATAACGGATGTTTTGGCTCCTCATCAATTCAATCGTCTGCCAGCACAATTTCTTTGATCCACCGGAGTTAATCAGAAGCAAATGGACCAATTGGTCATTGACTCATGAACTCAACCTCAATTATCACATATTAGGAGCAGAAGAAGGGAAATTACCAAACCCCATTGCTTCTCACGTCCGTCTGGATGGCTTCTACACAAGTTCAGAATTGCTCCTTGAAGACAGGAACCTGATTCTCCAAGGAACATCTAATACAATGATTTCAGAAGACAAGATGAAGTCGGCATCGAGTCTGTTCAAAATAAGCAACTCGACAGTCTCGTTCTGGGGAATCGGTTTTGACTTGACAGACGGATTGGAGATTGTGACAAAACCTTTTCTCGGAACACCAGTCAAGAACAAACTCTCATGTGCGCAAGTTTCAAACTCATTTGTTTCGACAGAGAAATGCAGGTTCATCTTTGAAGGAACATCATCGTTCTTCGTCCTCTCTGCTTCTATCAATGCGGAAAACGTTCCAAACACTATTGTTCTCACATACTGCATCTTTGAGGCAGTTGACGGAACAATCCTTCCTCTCTGCCATCTCGCTCCAGACATGCCACTTCCAGTCCACAACGACATCTACATTGCATCAAGTGTCTTTTCAGACCTCGAAATAGAATCGTCGTCTGGGATTGCTGCCTCAGAATGCCCTGATCCAATGCATTCAATTTCAACGACCATAACCGCCGTCATCCTCCGCAATCTGACCAGAAATGGGAATGGGAACGCTTTTGAGCGGATATCAGGACGTCAATCAGTACGTGTTTTGAATAGCGCTTTGGACAGGGTGACAGATGGGTTGTATGGAACAGTCACCACTCCACTCCAAACAGCTCACTCTTTTCTCTGCCAAAACACTTCATTCTCACAAATAATGAACACTGACCACCACACCCATAATCCTTCGAACTACACGTTCGTTGGACAGCCGTACGATGCTGATGACAAAGCAACACACTTCTCCGCAACAAGTCTCGCTGATCCTCTCCTTTTTGTTCGATGCACAATCACTTCAACAAACCCATCGTCAAGTTTCACATTTATCACGCTGATGGAGCACCAGAATTCTCTGACAGTCAAGAATTGCTCGTTCACCGTCATCACAACCACGCGAGTTACTGTTCGTCTCGTGTACCTCCATCCACAAACAGGATCATGTCCCACACTGACGATCGATGAGCTGAAGAGTGAATACACAGCGACTGACCAGTCTGTCAACGCGCAGTCGATCATCCACGTCACTCGCTCAGCCTCTGCTCACATCACTGGGTCTACCTTCAGCTCGTCAACTTCGTTGGCTGGTGCTCGCCCACTCTTCTTTTACTCAGCAACGTACCTCGTCCACATCTTCGGCTGTGTCTTCTCTGATGCTTCAGTGAACGAGAACGGAGGAGTAGTCAAATCCGGCAGCGGAGGTGAGTTAATAATGTCGGACTGTCTGATGGAGAACAATTTCGTCAGTGGGAATGGAGGATGTGTGCAGGTTGGTCGTCAGTGTGTGACATTCCATCGCTGTGTCGCGAGGAACAACCAAGCTGCGAGAGGAGGAGTTCTCGCATCATCAAGCCTCACTCTGTCAGCTTGGGAGGACTGCCATTTCGAAGGGAATCAAGCGAGGGAAGGCCTGCATTACAGCGGAAACGACCTCTTCTTCTCCGAGAACCTGAATTCTTACAATTCGTCACTCATGGTCAGTTGTACCTCTTCGTCAGCTTCTCCCAAAATCAGTTATTACCATACAGCACAGTCGAATGGTGTTCACCCGAAACAGAACATTCTCCTGCCAGATCCATCCACCAAGACAGACTCTGAGCAGAAGTTGTTTGTGGATTTGGAGGGAAGTGGAGAAGAATGCACCGAAGACCTTCCATGCTCCTCAATCGATGCCGCTCTGACAAAAATGCAGGAATCCACTCGAAATCTGATCATGATTGGGACAGGTGTCTTCGCTGACACGGTTCGGACGATTTCTGGGTCGGTCGAGCTCGTTGGGAACGGATGGATTCGAGACTCGTCATTCTTCACGACTCTGACATCAGCAGGAATGAAAGTGGGAGATGGAGGAAACGTGACACTTCGCTCGATGACACTTCTCCCATCGACAGACGATCTTATTGTTGTTGGAATGGACGAGGAAGGCACACTTCGGCTGTCCTTCATTCGAATCGATCTCATCGCCTCTCACAGCACTTCTCTTGTTTCTCTCTCAAACGGTTCAACCACTCTCTTCCGCTGCTGGTTCGACAAAGTGAACTTGACCGACTCCCCATTTGTGTCAGTTTCTGGGTCAGCCTCTCTGATTGTACTTGGAACATATTTCATGCTGATCAGTCGAGAGGATGGAGAAGGCGCGAGCTGTATCGATTCCTTGTCAACTGGTGCCATCTCGTTTGATGCATCCGATTTTGGAAACTGCTCGTCCTCGGGAAAGGCAGGAGCGCTTCACTTGAGAGGGAAAGATGGTTTTGGGTCAGTTTCTTTCATAATGACGTCATTCTACAACAACAAAGCATCAACTGAATCGACAGGAACAGATGGATCACATCTCTTCGCACATGACATCATTCTGGAAGATTTTGCCTCGAATCAGATCTCTGAAACGGCACTCAAATCATTCAGTCCCCAAATCAGCTTCCTTCGCCTCGGCGTTCCCACCCGCCTCTCTCCCGTATCCAACTTTGGCTATTCGAATGACGGAATCGACTTTCCCCTCGCTGGCAAATATTATCAAGCTGTTCCAATGACCCAGTTCTCCTCGGTCAAGATCATGACCGAGCAGACTTTCAAGTATTGTACGTCTGTCGCTCCCATTCTCAGTGGCGTTACACTCACTCTCGAGCCTCTCTTTGCAGAAGAAGTGACGATCACTTTCAGATATGCGATTTTCGTCACATCCACTTCCTCACAAACCCTCGTCACAGTTGGACAAAACGCCACCTTCATGATGTCGGAACGATCCATTTCTTTCAGCGAAGTCCCAACAGTCACGCCATTCAAAGTTGAAGCAGCGACAGGAGTTCTGTATCTCTACATCGAAACAGTCCAGTTCTCGTGCCCAACAACAAGCATGCCGGTTCCTCTCTTCTCGATCTCAGCAGGAACACTCCGCTTTTTCAAGGTTACACTCTCAAAGAGCCTCAGTTTTGCGAGTTGTTCCCTGATCGATTCAACAGGAGGAACAGTTCGATTGGATTCCACTGCTTTCAAACAAATCTCGTCCACCGGAAATGGCAGCGTCGTCCACGCCACGTCCACCACCATTGGATCGGACAGCTGTTGTTTCGAAAATTGTTCAGCCAAAAATGGAGGAGCGATCTGGTTTGAGGTGACCGGCTCGAATTATCTCCAAATCGTCCATCCAACCGCTTCGTCGTTCAGCACAACCTTTCTGAACTGTGCAGCGAAAGAGAAAGGAGGAGCGGTTTGTGTGGAAGGATCTTCGTCGCTCTCCAACCCGATCCGATTCTACACAAATGATGTGAACCACGCTCGCTTTTCTGGGAGTTCATCAGGAAGCAGCGGGAAAGATGTGTTTGTGGGAGAGAATGTGTTTGGATCAAGACCGTCTTCTGAAATTGTGTTGTTCGGAGGAGGATCATACAGCGACTGGCATCACGTTGAGATTGCAGGACGAGGAGCAGACGAGGACGAGCTGAGAACGATTGGGTTTCTTGTTCCTCTTCCGACTGTGTCAGTGAATGGCTCGGTGGAGGAACTGACAACAGGTCTGAGTGGGAGAGACATCGAAGCGTGCAAGTGGACATCGTCGTTCTGTGCGACACTTGGATACGGGATTGGGATTCTGAAGTCAAAATACAACGGCGAGAACGTCGAGATGAAGGCCCAATTTGTGTGGAACATGACGTACACCGAGAGTCCGATGGTTGTCTCAGACCAGAATGTTGTTCTGACGGGAAAATCAGCAACAAATCAGAATAAATGTGACATTCACCGAACACTTGTAAAGATGAATGAGGCGTCGACAACTGGATCTCCACTCTTCACAATCACAAACAAAGCAATCTTCTCCGTGTCAAACATTGATTTCATTTTGAGAGATCAAAATGGACTATTTGCGATGGATGCGACAGGCGACACTTTGAAGCTTGTTGATTGTGTGATGATTGCATCGTCGGGATCAGTCTCGTCTGAAAGTGTGATCTCGGTGGAAGGAGGATCAGTTTGGATGAACGAGATCACTCTGAACACTTCTGGAGTCTTGACGAGTCAGTTCTCAAGTCCTCTGATTTCGATTCATTCGTCCGGCGGACCAATCTCCATCCAACACCTCACAATCTCCAACCTCGTCTTCCCTTCCTCTTCGATCGTCCATCTCGTCACAGACACGACGATGGCGATGACAGACATCTCGTTTGAGGGTTGTTCGTCGTCATCGAAAGACTACCACCTCGTTTTCGTTGAAGGAACAGACTTTCTGAATCAGATTCTGCCATCGAGTTGGGAGGGATCATTCTCCAACTCAACAAACTTGATGGATTTGTGGGGAATGGACTCTTCGCTGTCATCGTCAGCTGTATGGAAAGAGACATCGCTTCTGTTCTATCTCTTCCCTCCAACGACAAACATCATTCTGAACACTTTGGCGTCAAATACAACAGACCATCCGAATTGTGGTTCAGCGAAGTTCTGCTGTCAATCTCTTGACAGCGCTTTCTCGTCTCTCCGAGACTCAATCAGTGTTGTGTTGTTCGAAAGTGAGGCCAAACTCACTTCGCATATCACAGTGAGCGAGACTTCAAGCTTCATTTCCTCATCACCTTCCGCCAAGATTCTAAAAATGACTGAAGCAGGATCGATCGAGGTGGATGGACTTGGAGTGGTTCTGAAAATGGAATGGATTGAAGTGTCTTGCCTCTCGCCGAGTTCTGTCTCAACTCTGATCTCAATTATGTCCGGAAATCTGGAAATGGAGAACTGTGTGATTGGATCATCGTCTGCATCAGCTCCTCTCGTCATCCCCTCGTCGGTTGTCTCTCTCATTACCATCGACTCATCTGCCACTGCTTCACTCCGCTCTTCGTCGATCTCGCATGCCGTCTTCACTCATCCCTCGCTTGGAAATGGAGTGGTGGTCAACCTTGATGGGTCGTTCGAACTGGACGAGATCTCGTCAATGTCGAAGATTGAGTCTAACGGAACAGGAAGCCATGTTCTGATGGTTGGTGATTCCTTCTCGTCGATCGCCGGAACTGGTCTGATGCAGAGGCTCAAGCCTTCTCTTCCAAGTTCTGGGTCCTTCTCGGCTGAAGAACGGAATCGACTGGCTGGATGTGTGGATGGTGAAACAGACGAGATCGTGTTTGAATGGTATCCATCCTCCACTGTGGAAGTGCATGTTCGATCGGAAGGAGTCGACCACACGAAAGGAGGACACCCCGCACTTCCTCAACGGACAATCTTGTTTGCTGTTTCTCAACTGGCAGGAGATGGCCGGATTGTGGTCGATTCTGACCTCACACTCTCACAGCACGTCATCACACCATCCTCATCTCTCACAATCAGATCGGCTGAAACACAAAACACGAACAAAGAAGTCGAAGTTCTAAATGGGGGCCACTTCAGTGTTCGTCAAGGTCAGCTGTCCTTGACGTCTCTTTTCTTCTTCACCAGCCTCACAGCATCGCCGTTCATCACGCTGACAAGCCCTGGCTCTCTGACCATCACATCCTCTTCTTTTTCTGGGTTCTCGTCGCTCTCAGCAGGATCTGTCTTGTCTGCCTCGCTCGACTCCACAAACACTCTCTCCATCACAACCACCGAGTTCTCTGATTGTCACTCTGAGATGGATGGAGGAGCGATTGCCCTGTCCCTCTCGCCTGACACTCAATCCTCTCAGATTGTGATCAAAGCATCATTCTCATCCTGCTCGTGCGGACAAGGGAAGCTTGGAGATTGGGTGTTTGTTGAGGGAAGTTACCTACGCGACAAGATCCTTCCGCCACATTGGGAAGGGTTTCCATCCTCGTTTGGAACTGAAAACGAGAACACGTTGTGGGGAACAGACGCCCTTCTCGCAGCAACACCATTTGGGTCGTTTCCACTTCTTGTTTATCTTTTGGAGAGGAAGGATGACGTGATTCATGTGAACTCGCTCGGACAGGATGTGATTGGGTGTGGGTCATCGAAATGGCCTTGCGGGACTCTGTCGTCTTCTCTCAACCATCTTCTGAACGGATCCTCGTCTCAACTTCGTCCTCAGGATTCGCCAACCCTCTCTTCAACCATCGTTAACAAATGGAATAACCTCAAGATTTGTGGATCTTCGGACGAGTCGAAAGATATTTTCGTCGATTCAGATGGACAAATCACCGTTCCTATCCTCCAACTGTCCCTGTCATTTTTAGACTTCCACCCAACAACCATCTTGTTCGACCATTCACTCATCTCGATATCTGGATCAGGATCGCTTGTTGTTGATTCGTGCTCGTTCACCTCCTTCCACTCCTCGGCAAGTGGATCAGTCGTGTGTGGAACACTCTCGTCATCTTCGAAACTCCATCTGACGAAGTCGAACATGTCTTCTTGCTCGTCTGAAGGAAGCGGAGGAGTGATTTCGATCAACTGCGAAGAATCCCTCCCCTCATCCTCGCTTGTGATTGATTGCTGCTTCGATTCAGACTGTTCATGTGGAAGCGACTCCAAAGGGAAATGGGTGTTTGTGGAAGGGTATGGGTTTGAGGATCTGATCTCTGAGGAAACTTGGAGAGGATCTTGTTCTGGTCTCACCTCACCTTCGAACGATTCGCTCCTGTTCGGTGTTGACCACAGCGAACCACCGAACTCGATGTTCCACTCACTGTCTCTTCTGTACTATCTGACTGAGTATCGATCGCGAACGATCTTCGTTGGACAGTCTGGAAGAGATTCGAATGGATGTGGAGACGAAGCGAGGATGTGCCGAAGACTGGAAAGAGGACATTCTCATCTGAAGGGATCGACTGACTACGAACTCTTTGTTGTTGGAGCAGTCTCGCTGACAGAACCTCTCGTCTTCGCACCGAACGATCTCGAACTGCGGCCGAAATCTGGTCGGGAGACGATCAAAGTGGAAGGCGAAGGCCATTTTGAAGATGGAGACATGACTGAGAACCACCTGCTGTCTGTTCAGCGGATTGAGTTCAATCTGGACTCCGCGACATGTCCCACACTGTTCAAGACTGGCGTTGGGCAGCTGGTTCTCACGTCGTGCTCGTTTGAGAAGTCGGGTGTGTTTGATGTGGAAATTGTGAATCTCGTTGGAGGAGAAGTGAGCATTGAGAACACTTCGTTTCATTCAATCTCTTTCAGTCGAGCTCCGTTTGTGTTCAGATCGTTCAAGAAAGCAGACTTTGAGAAAGTGACATTTGAACTCTGTTCTGCCCCATTGTTCGTGAATGCATCTGGAAATGGGGAGACAACAAAACTCTCACTCGAATCTTGTCATTTCTCAGGACAGTTGGAATCACCGTCGATGGAAACAAACTCGGAAGGGATCTGTTCGTGGTCATCAGGAATGCTTCATCTGACCAACACATCAGCAACCATCCGTTCGGTCGACTTTGAGAAAGGTGCGAATGGAGGAATCATCCAGCGAGGAGGGTCGCTGAGCCTGATAAACACAACATTCGCCGAGAACAGTCCTTCTCTGTCTCGGTTCCCTTCAGTTCGACACAACGTGATGTGCAGTGAGAATGGAACAATCTCATTAAGCTTGGACGAAAGCCAAAAGAAGGATTTGTGGATTGGTGGAAATGAATGCGAGATCAAAAATGGAACTGAGTCTCACTTCTCTCCATTCTTCATCCCAACACTGGACTCATCGAACAGCAAATCGGAACTAAACAAGAAGAACAAGACATTCTCGATCACACTTGCAGGGTCAACTCTGATTCCATGTGATCTGTTTCTTGAAGTGTTTGAAGAGAAAGGCTCTCACGCCAATTCGTCTTTGGTCTCTCTCCCACTCGCTGAATCGTCCACGCAATCGTTCAACGAGACCCTAATCACACTGGAAGTGAATCAGTCGACACTCGAGAAAGAACTGAATGGATCGTTGGAATGGAACGGTCGTCTTTCATTCGGAAAAGGAGTTCGAAGCGGGAACCATTTTTTGATCAAAATGAGCCAATCAGATGAAAAGAAAGCGCAGACGTCAAAAGCTGTGAGCATCATCATTCCTGTTGCTGCCTCTCTGCTTGCCCTCGTCTTGCTGGTCCTGGTGGTTGTTCTTGTTCTATGTCGTCATCGAAGGAAGAAGACGGAATTGCTGGCCAATCAGAGAGAGCTGGATCATGTGCAAGTCGATGGAGATGGAGTGAAAGTGGATCTGTTGGATGATCTTTTGAATGTGAAATACACCGACGACCTGATCAAGGCAGAGATGTCGACGCACTCAGGAATCGAGACACTGCACGAAGAGACAAGCAGGGACACAAGTTTCAGTTCAGAGCCGATCAGGCCAAGTGATGGGAATGGGAAAGCACCACTCGTTCAAGTGTTGCGATGCGAGGGGGACTTATCGACTGAGATGGTCGCTAGAACGGACACGCTGTTTGACCGACTGCATGGCGACACGAAGTCAAGGATGGACAAGCGAGTGGTCATGATTGAGCTGACTCGAGCACTTCAGAAGGTGAGAGTGGTTCTTCCTGAAGCGGAGGTTCTGACACATCTGTCGTCGCACTGGGTGTTGTTCGACAGGAACGAGAACATGTTCATTCAACTCCAACGAGAGAAGAAACCACTCAACAGTCAGACCATCGAGTCATCTCTCCACCCTCCGCCATCCCAGCACACTCACCCTCCTCCCTTCGTTCATCCTCCACACCAACCAGGATCGGGCCAGTCAGCAGACAAAGAGACAAAGTCAACATCACCATCATCAAACAACAGGCCTCGGGAATCATTTTTTCGAGAGGATGAGCCAGGAGGGAAGACACTCGAGTTGTCGACGACTCAAAACGAGAACGACCCAACCGACTCCATCTCCGACTCTCTCCTACACTTCGATCTGAACGAGAACATTGCACTCCGACACAGCTGCACCCAGCCTGTCCCTCAGACGGACGTCGAAGCAGTGACAGCTCCAACCAATCCACAGACGAACACAGCTTTCGAAGGTCTTCGCTGGCAGGCACCGGAAGTGGTTCAAAACAGTGTTGGAGTTGACAGGGAGAAGGCAGCAGTGTTCAGTCTTGGTTTGATTCTGTGGGAGATGGTGGCAGAAGCTGTTCCGTTTGGCGAGATGGATGCTGTGAATGCGGCTCGTCAGAATGAGATTGGAGGTCTTCCTCGAATGAGCTTGATTTCCGGGCAGAAGGAACGCGAGCTGATCCAACGATGTCTCCACACAAAGCCATCCTCTCGGCCGACTCTCTCCTCGTTCCTCTCGAGTCTGTCTGAACTGACCTGCCTTTCTTCCAACGTCATCCGAAACGAAGATCACATCTCGTGACCATTGTGACACTCCCATCTGCAGCATGTTTCCGTTCGCATTTCTTTCTGATTGTGTCTGAACAGCTGTTCTGTGCGTTGTTGTGATAGAAGGATTCATTATTAGAATCTGGAATGTGCATTGACATCACCGAGAGCCAAACAGACTGGCATTCTCTGATCGCCATTTCTGCCTCCGTTCGCCTCAGAACACTCCATTCGCCTCACGCGAAGATCCTGCTTCTCGTGTCATAGGGAATCCCATCTCCACTCACTCAATGGTTTGACACGAACCTTTCATGATCATCGTCGACACTTCACTCTTCATTCCACATCACGCAAACAGAACCTTTCTGCTTCATTTTGATTTAACTGGACTTCTCGTTTTGTTTTCATTCAACGACACAGATATTGCTCTCTTGTCTCTCGTTGCTGTTGTTGAATGTTTATCTCTTCTTGTCTCAACTTTGTCACGCCACACATCATATGATAATCTTTCACACCTACACATTTCACTTGTCTTTTTGTCTATTTTTATTTCACAGCCCGGAAGTTCTGAATCAAATTTAAAACTTGATGATTTGAAGAGAGATAATGCTGACGAGAATTGAAGGATGAGATATTCTGACTGTTGTATTAGGGGTTGATCAACTGTTTTTCATTGGGCACTAACAAGTGATCTCATCATATGACGGATTCAATCCAAGTCCCTGTGGGATGTATGCCTCATTTCTCTGTCTCATTATCCCTCTGAATCTCTGTGTGCTGTTCAGATTCGTTCGTGCGAATCATCAACACTGGTGGATTTGGGACAGTTGTGGAAATGATTGAAAAATCAACGAAGAAACATTATGCGGGGAAGATAGTGCAGTGCTTGACGCAGAAACACAAAGACCGCTTCGATCGCGAGGTTGGAAGGCTGAAAACATTCTCGCATCCTCGAATCACGAAACTGAAGGAATCGGTGACGATGGAGAGCGATCGAGTGATGGTGATGGAACTGGGAGGAAAGTCCCTTGCGGATGTTGTTCGGGACTACTCGGAAAGGAACATTCTGATGCCTCGTGGAGTGTGTTCGCCAATCGCCTTTTCTTCATGTTCTTTTTCATTACTTTGATTATTTCTCTCATTTTTGTCTTTCTCTTATTTTTGGGTTGATTATTTCAGGAAGTATATCGAGTGATGGATGATATTGCGTCCGCACTGGAAATGATGCACAATCACAAAAGCGGAAGGACGGCGCATGGCGATATCAAAATGGCGAATATTTGAATTGGCAGGGATGGCCATGCGAAGCTCTGTGTGCCTCTTCTTTCACTCTCTCATCCTTCCTCTCTCTCCTGTATCTCTATTCTCCTTTTCTCCTCTCGCTTCGTGGCAGGTGATTTCGGGGCAGCGGAATTGGAAGATGATAGCAGTAGTCAATCAGTGATGTCGCAACTGTACGTGTCGCCGGAGCGGATGGAATCAGAAACGGGAAAGGCGACATGCAAGGCGGATGTGTGGTCGTTGGGAGTTGTGCTGTATTGGCTGCTGTTTGGAGAGCCACCATTTAAGGCAAAGAATCCAGTCCAATTGATCCGAGCGATTTCGTCGTTCAAAGCGACATCGATCAAGAACACGTGCGGAGATGAAGAGCGAGCACTGTTGATGCGAATGATGGATCCTGTCTGCCTCCTTCCTGCTATTGATCATCCATCGTTGTCTTTCTTTCTCTTCTCTTTTGATCAGTGTGCGGAATCTCGAGTGACCAGTCGTCAACTGTATCGTGGAAAAGCATTCAGATGCATTGTGAACACAATTGAAGGCGTGTGGAAACTGAATGATGAAGAACGGACAAAACGAGAGAAGGAAGTGGAAGGGAAACAGAAAGCAGAAAGAGAAAGAAGGAAGATGGAAGAAGAGAAGAAGAAAGCAGAATCAGAAAGAGCGAGGATGGAAGAAGAGAAGAAGAAAGCAGAATCAGAAAGAGCGAGGATGGAAGAAGAGAAGAAGAAAGCAGAAACAGAAAGATTGTCAGCTGAGGAGAAAGTGAGGAGACTGGAAACTAAGTTGAAGACGATAACATCTGAGAAAGCGACAGTCGAGAAGAACCTTACAGAACGGACGCAGACTCTCCTCCGTCTGAAGGAACAGCAAACAATTCGCCTCAATCCGGATTCTCTCCAAAATTGGATGAAAAGTCACTCAACACCGTTGACTTCGAGACAGAAGGAGTTCGTCAAGGCACTTCATTCAATCCAACCATTTGTGCAAAATGTGAATAGGAGAATCACTGTTCCTCATGACGTCTCGATCGAGGGAACAATGGAGGCCTTCTCCGCTCTGACAGTTGATCAACTTCGGGAGTCTTTCTACGTCATGATCGAAGGAACAAGCGCGATTGATCTGAATGGAGTAAAGAGATGGTGCTTCACGAATCTGGTGGAACGTCTGATGGATCCCGACGACCAGCATCTGTTTGTTGTGGATGGACACAGCGATGGAAGGATGATGATTGCGAACGACAGTCAGACGCGATCGCCCGAGTTCTTGGAGAAGTATCGGTTTGTTGGAGTTGTGTTGGGAAAGATGCTGCTGGAAGGGATTCCTGTTCCGTTTCGCTTCAACGAGTTCATCTGGAAGCAACTCCAAGGCTATCCGACTGTTTCTTTAGATCTTTCTTTTGTGAACCCCAATCTGGCTTCTGGTCTGTCTGAACTCCTCTCCTTCTCCGACGACGAACTGACCGAGTTGGAGCTTCACTGGACGACCACTCTTCCCGACGGAACAAGCACCGAGCTGATCCCCGAAGGAGAAACGAAAATCCTCTGTCATTCCGACTTGGCTCTGTTTCATGAATTGGCGGCTGGTGCTGTGCTCCAATGGTATTCGCCGCAGTTGATGGCGATGCGAGCTGGACTGACATCACTTGTTCCTCAAGACGTGCTTCGGATGCTCTCTCCAACTGAATTGGAAATCACTGTCTGCGGGGAAGATACGATCGATGTTGAAAAATGGAAACAGGCCACGAAAAACTCCGATCCGCTCAGGACTCAGCATCCCGTTACGAATGCCTTCTGGCAAGTTATGGAGACATCGACCGATGATGTTCGGAAAGCAATCCTTCGTTTACAATGTGGAAGGACTTCACTTTCCATTCTTCAACAGAATGGGAAACCAACCTTCACTCTAAATCTTCTTCATTCGAAGGGACCTTTCATGCCCATCGGAAACATGTGCATCCAAAGACTCGACCTTCCGGATGTGTCAGATGTTGATGTGATGCGAACATTGATCTTGCTGGCCATCAAGAAAAGGGCTCTGCCGAATGATTAATCGAGTTGATCAACAACCTGATGGCTCTCACCGTTCTTCCTTTTCTCTCTTCTCACACTCTTTGGTTTCACTTCTCAGATTGCTTTGTCTCATCTCACCACCTCCCATCAACAATAATAACTAAATCTTGGTGATCACAATTGTATCCTTTTCCATGTTCATCTCTTTTATTCAGTCATTCCGGCTTCCGGTATTTGGGTCTTGAATAAATTAAGAAAGGGGTGATCAACGAGAACGAGCTTTCAATTCCATTTCGATTTATCATTCTTCAATGAAACAGCCGGAAAGACCAGTTATTATTGAACAAGTGATGCTAAAATGACAATAAAGCATTCGTTTATGAGTTCAGATTGAGATCAATCCATAATTTCAACTTGAGTCCAGTTGAACAGACTCCACACCGTCTTCAGCAGGAAGACATTGAAATTGAGGAACAAACCACCATCTCGTGTGATCGTATCAATGTCACTCACTGCTCTATTTTTTTATTTTTCTTCAATTCGCGGATAAGTTGAGATCAACCCTTTCCTTGAAAAAAATGAGAACCAAATACCGGAAGCCGGAATGACTGTTGAATTGTGGACATTGTTGACTCTCCAACTCTTTCTAATCCTCCAATACTGCTTCTTATCTGGATGTGAATGATTTGATGGGAGATTATTATGTATATTTCAAAGTTTCAAGCAGATTATCGTGAAAAGAACTTCAATGACACGATCCAACCCAAAGGTTGTTGAGACACCTGTCCATTCGTGATCACGGGTCTGAACAGCCATGGATTCCAATATTTCTTCGAACGAACACGGTTTGAATCCAATAATCGAACTTATATCCCCTGACCACCCTTTAAAAGATGACAGAGAGACCGAGCAAACAGTGTATTTTATCTGTCCTGAATGAACCTTAACTCATTCAGACTCTCGTGAAACTTCTCGTAGACATTTCCTGCGATGATCCAACAGCCTTGACAATGACAACTCTGGACGTTCTCTCCGTCGTAGCTTCTGGTTTGGTCGATTGTTTCAATCAGCTCGATGTCATTGTTTGTGTTCATCTCAGAAACCGACTGGGGTCTGAATGTCGTGTTGAAACATGCTCCAATTCACAGTATTGAACAATTGTGCAAAAAGATGCCGCTCTCGAATTGTCCAGTCTGTTCCTCTTTTCGAGATCGTTCTTCAGCTCTCTCTCCCAAAACTGCTGCTGCTGATTGGTGTGGTTTTATTGTGCTTGTTCATTCTGTTCTGAAATGTGTTTGTGTTGTGCAGGGATGTCGTCAGAAGACGAGAACGTTCGCATCTGTGAATCGTCGATCCCATCCTCCCTCCTCGTGCGATTCGTCCCGAACCGAAACGAGCATGTCCGAACAGCAGTCTGTCATTTCCTCTCTTTCTTCTCCCAGATCGGGAAGTGCCTTCTGCTGATGACATCCACGCCTCGCTCCTCTTCCGCCTTCCTCTCTCGCCACGAAGCCTCATTCCGCGCGACGCTGGAAGAGATTGAGGACAGCGGCCTGTCGCAGCTCTTCTTGGAGAGTCTGGCAGCGATCATGTTCTCTCCTAACACCACCGTCATCGCACTCGTCTGCCAGTCACTCGACAGACACGCCCGCCGACGAGTAATCGCAGCTTCATTTTTGGCTCGCCACACACTCCTCTTCACCCTCGCTGGACCGCCTGAGAATCCCATCATGTTCACCGAACGGCTCATCGAGACTCTCTCCGACCATCTCTCCCGTCTCCACTCACTCCTCGCTGATTCAACGACACAACCCAACATGCTTGTCGAAGAGTCAACATTCGAACATATCTGCAGGCTGACTGACTTTGTGGTGTGTGGTCGCAGTTTGCTTGGTCACGAGTCACATCACGAACATCGAACTGAATCTGGAATCACTCAGACGATGGTATCGATCTTCAAAGTATGTCTGAACTTGATCAAATCTTCAACCATTCCAACACACACATCATCGCCACTCGAAGAGTCCCATACGATGAGACCCCACGATGTCTGGGTTCTCGTCACCAGCCGAATCTCATTCTTTGACAGTCTCCATCTTCCCGATGCTGCCTTCGCTGGGCTGTTCGTGTCAGCCGTCGACATCGGCCTTCACGCAATGAAGGATCTCGTCAGCTCATCAACACCGCTGAGCGACGCCACAGTGACGGCACTCCGTCACATTTTGGAGATCGTGTCGAGTGGATTGGGAAGTCTCTTCCGTCGTCTTGACAAGTCCGCCACACACTTCCAACAGGTCTGTCTTGTTTCTCTCTCATTCTCGTCGAAGGTCTTGATCCTACAGAAAATCATCCCTCTCGTCAAAGCAGCCATCCCAACATGTCTTGAGCTCCATTCACACGTTGCCAACACCCCGGCCAACCAACAGGAAGGATTGAATGCAACAATCAACTCAGCGCTGACAATGTCGTGGAAGATCATCACACGCTCACTCGACACGTCGATGTATGTTCTCCATCCAGCTGTCGAGTCAGCATTTTCGAATGGATCAGACATGTTCTCGCTGATTGAGCGCACCAGTCAACAACTCAACATGAATCTGCTGATGTCACTCCTCAGCCTCACAAACGAACGCCTCTCGTCTCTCCGCACTGTTTCCATCTTTCTGAAGGAGACCATGATCGAGCGAGTGCTCACGCGTGTTCAGCCGACAACAGTCCCACTCGCTGATCGAACGTTCCACAATCACATCGTTTCCCTCATTTCGGACATGACGAGTGACACTGTTCCATTTTCCTGGAGATCAGAGGCGCGTCCATCTGAGCCACTTCTGCATTTCAATCGGGTTGTGGTTCCAGCAAAGCGATACTTGATGTTCGTGTCGCAACGAGACGAGTACGTTAATGACCCTTCCGATGCCTTCGTAAGGCAGCTGAATCAGATTCTCAAATACATCATTCTGCTGGAGAAGGAACTTTACTACAAAGGGATGATTGTGGAGACAGGAAGGGAAGAGTGGGAAGTTGGGTGGTTGGTGGAGATGACAAACAAGGAGGGTTTGGGAGAGAGGTTGCATTCGATGGAAGAAGATGAGGAGATGAGAATGTACGGGAAGAAGCGATGGAAGAAGAGGGCAGAGAGACTCCGACAAGCAGGACTTGACGATGCACTCGAAGCCCGGTTGACGCCACATGAGACGTACTACTTTCTTCTGAGATTGAACAGTGCGAGTGGAATGAATCATGTGAATCTGGCTTTTCAGAGATATCACTATTTGTTTTAAGAGAAATGAATCGTCAACATCGAATCTCACGTCACGAATGGTCATCATTAACACTTTATGAGCCTGTTTGTCAGATAATCGTGATGAAGAGAAAGGTGGAGGTGAGACAACTCCTCTTGACTTCGCCTCAGCGTGTCTCTCGTTGGAGCACGGGACTGTTCGTTTCTTGTGTTTCGGATTCTCTCTCGTCATGACCTCTTCTCTGTTGGTGTGAAATTGAGGTGAACAGATGAATCGATGCAGTTTAGCAAAACAGACGCTTAATGGTGGATAAGTGAGATCCAAAATCAAAAAGATGTCTGATCCTCCAACCAGATTATTTGGATGAGCTTGTCACAGTGGAGCATGACGAAGAGAAAAGAACAGTGAAGAGACGTCGTTGAAGGACGAAGAAGGGTGCACTGTCTTCATTCGAAGAAGGCTCCGTGTGGACGATAGATCTCCCGTCGTCCTTGATGTCTCTGGGCATCTCGTGTTGGCATGTGAGGACATTCATTTTGCTGACGATGAACCTCGACGACATATCCAGGGTTGTCCTGATCAACTGGTTCGGGATAGGCAGATTGTGGCTCGGGAAAGATTTTCAGGACAATGATTCTGCACTTGCAGCAGTTTGTGCAGCACCTCACATCATTCGGAGCACAGCACACTGTCACCGACTTCGCATTTCCACTCCCAGATGAGCGAGAACAGGATGGTCTGTGACAGGAAGGGCGAGAATATGAAGGTCTGTGACACGAAGGGCGAGAACACGAAGGTCTGTGACAGGAAGGGCGAGAACAGGAAGGTCTGTGACAGGAAGGGCGAGAGCAGGGACAATGCCCTGTCAGTCCGCAGTAGACGAGTCCCACAACAAGACCAATCAGACCCAGCGACGACACGACGATGACTGCAACCAGCCAGGCCCACGACACACTCAGCGCAGGAGTCTTGAAAGGAGAGACCGAAATATCGATCGACTGCTGATCGGGCGAGACTGCAGCTGACACGGCGTATGTTCGATCAGGACGGAGACAATCGTCCTCCTCTTCACTGAGCGGAATGGACAGGCTGTCGAGGGCAGTTGGTGAGACAGAAGAGAAAGTGAACGTCCATCTGTGCGGTGGGCGTTGGTCGTCGACGGTGGAAAAGGTGACAGCGTACGAAGGAGAGTAAAGATGCTCGCCAAACAGCTGAACACTCACACACCCATTCTGGTCAGTTGTGGAGATCGACGAGAGGACAGCACGTGGCATCGGAACTGTGAACGACAGAGCGTGGGGTGATGCCAACACTGTGCCGTTTGTCACAATCTCCCCGATTGTGTATGTCTTCCCAAAATGGAAAGTGTGGTTGTGCGATGAATTTGTGCTCAGTGTCATTCTCAGACTTTGTGCTGTTCTGTATGCGTTTAAGTTTCCGTTGGAATCGAAGAAGTGCAGTCCAAGTGACGAGAAGTGCGGCAGATTCGTCCCGAACAGTTCGATCACACAATCCATGTTGTCAGTCAGCGTGGCCTCGACTGAGAAGATGCTCGGTGTGAAATCCCAACCCACAAGTCCCACGCTCCTCACCCGAAAGGACACATACGAAGGGAGGAACGATGAGGAGCCTGTCGCAACCTCGACTTCGCCTGTCGTGTTTGCGGTTGAGGACTGGCCAAAGCGAACGTGGACGAGGCGAGCAACATTCGCTCCGTCCAGCAGCACACTCATCGACCCCAAAAGCGCATCGTTGGCTGTGATCTTCATCTTCATCGCATTCTCCGTGGACGAGATGCGCACCTGTCTGATTGCTGTTTTCCGACTCACTTGCGGAACCCAACTCGACGACGAATTTCCCTTCTTTTCGCAATACACGTTTGGCGCGCCAGACGTCGAGTCACAGAACTCGAAGTTCGACGGCCCGGTCCTCCTGTCCATCGTCGAATCGTACGACACGTCCTTCGCCTCTGAATACGACAGCCCACTCGAACACTCCCTGAATGCACAGTGCGACACTCGCAGATCGTTCGTGTCTGCCATTCTGAGCGCGCCTCCGAAGAACCCACACGAGCACTTCCGAAAGAGAGTGTTGGCGAGTGTCAGGTGCACGAAGCCAGTGTAAACCGCACCACAACAGCCACCTGCGAAGCTGTTCTCGAACACACAGTCGGAGATTGTGGTATGGCAGACAGAATCAGTGTAGGCGAGCACACTTCCTCCACTCGACCGTTGGAAGGGGAAAGTGGTGGCACAGTGGGTGAAGACCGACTGCGAGAGAGTGAAGGGCGGGTTGGCGGCAGAGTTGGAATAATACGCAACTGCCCCTCCGTCGTTGTCGCGGGCGGTTGAGGTGCAGTTGTGGAAGGCGCAGAGTGTGACGTTGAGCGATGATTTGACGACGCGGAACAGAATCGCGGAGCCTCCCTCGTTTTTGTAACCCTGCACTGTCATGTCGCAGAACGTGCAGCGCGTGAAGTGTCCTGTGGTGTCGGCCTGGGCACTGAATCGGTCGCCTTGGGTGAACGCCTTGCCTGTTTGGTTCAGAATGGTATTTCTTGATCGAACACAACTAGAGAATGACGAGTTGAGGCAGTGACAATCACCGCACAAGGCAAGGTCCATCATTGCGGTTCCATGTTGATGGTTTGTGCAGTGCGAGACGCTGCAGCCAATCAGTTCTTGGCGATTCGCACATCGGCCAGCCATCTCGTCTGACGGATTCCCTGGGCTGCTCATATTCACCAAATCACTCGAAATCAGCAGTATGTCAAACATGCAGGATGAAGAGCGAGTGGATCTGGTGTCCAAGTTGGGTGAGAACTCGAATGAGAACAGCGGTCCAGTTCCCAACACCAGCGATTTTTCCCGCAGCATAAGTGATGTTCCACGAACAGAGAGAGCAGAATAATCACACAATTTTGATCCAATGGCCAGTTCAACAAATGGATGAAGAATTGACGTCGACGAGATGTGAGAACAGCGTGAGAGACCAATCCATGATCCTTCACCTGTCCTGTCTCCACAAACAATAATTGGTGAACAGTCCGCATTCGAAACAATCGTGCTCTCCGAAATCTCCAATTCAGACGAAGACAGAGAACAGATCGATGATTTCATTTCTGACGAGTCCAGTGTCCACCATTCCAAACACAATGAGCTGTTCACCAAATCTAGTATCCATGCGAATCCTCCATTTTCTGATGATTCTGGGTCTTTTAGAGGGCTCTTCCCATGATTGGAACAATCTTGTTTCGGTGTTAATCTCATCGTTGAATTGGTTCCAACAAACCAACATGATGTTGATGTGATGCTCACATTGTTCCCAATGAAGTGTCCGCTTGGGAATATCAATGCATCCATTGTCGTTTGTTTGATGTTTTTGTTTCCTTCTTTTTCCTTTTCCAGAAATGTCCTCAGATCGTGAATTTCTGGCGATAGTTCAACAAATGGCCTCGCGAAGAGAGGAAAAAGACACAAGACTATCAGTGAAAATGGATTGTTCATATCCAGACACAATAGAAAGATCTGATGGTTTGATCATCATCATCATTCCACTCTTCTCTGTTCCAAGTTTCGAATCAGGTTTTCTCACTGAAATCGTTCACATTGACGTTCAGAGGATCTCTGAATGAGACATTCGTTTCTGATAATCTCTGGGAAGGTGTGGCTGAATCGAACAGGACGGAAGTGAAACAAATGAAAGGAAAACTCAAATCCGGCGGATTTTCACGTCACTGGGGCGTCTCTCCCAACTTGCAGGTCGATCAGAGGGGCAAACGGTGTCTCCTTGTCTCGATTTCGGCGTTGACAATAAGAGACACAGTCCACACTGAAGATTACGACAGCAACAGCAACGATGATGATCCAACCATACTTCCCCACGACGACCTGAGATCGACCTCCTTCCGAGAAAGCAGCGGCGTAACAACTCATTCACGCCAACCAACCAGAACGATCGACACACCCAGCAGCGACACAGTTGATGTGTCGAATGTCGAAGTGGCTGGGAACACGGATGGGCGGAGAGATGGTTGTCTGTGTCCTGTTTGGAACAGGTTGAGCTTTGTTGGCTCATCCCAACATCGCATTTCCCGAATTGGTGCTTGACCATGTCGACGAGCTCTTTCACGTCTGCCTCGTCAATCGCGGGTGTTCTTGTTGAGCCTCTTCACAACCGACGGTGTCATCCGAGAAAACTCACATCTCGTCTTCCTTCCCTTCTCGTTGGAATGACGATTGTGTGTGGATGTCACATCTGCCGTCTCTCCCACAAAAGCTTCGATTGGAGATTGTTCCTCAAACACCTTCGCAAGACCCGCCACACTCGAGACAGCACAGACCGACCCTCCGCTGTCCTCCCCAACGTCGATGTCGGTCGGTTCTGCGTCGACTGCGCAACCGCCAAAGCACGCCACTCGCCCGATCGACGTCCGCGTGATGTTTGGATGGACATTCCAGCAGACCCACAACGACCGTCGGCGAGGACGATGCTGTCTGCGGCGAAGAGAGGCGTCTTTCGTTTGAGCTGAGTGCTGCTTCATTATTTCCGAACTGCTGACCCAACCACATCATCCCCTCCAAACAGACGCCGCTTCGAGCATGTTCGTTCGTGTTCTGTTCCGTTCATGTGTGATCGTCTTCTGCACGATCAGCCGTGATGTCAGTTGGTCCGAAGGAGATTGGGTCGACTGGCGGACTTGAAAGGGCAGCCATTGCTTGTTCGTCCAAATCGTGCCATCGCGTGACGGGACGATCAAGCTGGACAGTGTGGGATTCGGTGTGGCCAGAGGAGCTCCATCAATTGGATCATCAGCGAGATGCTTCCTCCCGTGTTCCCTCGCAGATCAAGAACGAGTTTCTTGCTCTTTTTGACCACAAATCCTTTGAGAGACTGGACGAATGCGATTGCTGTTCCATGAGCTTGTTCGCTGAACGAGCCGATGTGCACAGAGCCGATCTTCTCGGCGGGGATGACAGCAGACGTGAAGCTGAATTCAGACGTGATGATGGGAGTGGAAGAGTCGGAGTTGGATTGTGGGGTGGGATCGAGTGGTTCGTCGATGAAACAAGTTTCCTGGAAGGTGGCAGGATCTTCCGGACGATCTCTTCGTTCTTCCACAGAATGTCCTCAAATGGCAGATTCGGTGCTGAATTTGTGGACTCAACGGACATCTTCCTTTTCGGGCAGAACACCTCTAAATCTGCGATGGGCTCATCAGTGGCTATACAAGCTCCAAAAGGCACAGGAACTGTTTTCTGCTCCCCATTTGCCAGAGTAACAATCACTATGAAATCTGCTGTCTGTGGTTCCAGAGCTTTTCGGATGGCAAAGTCATCGAGAATGGTTCTGTTGAATCGATTCGTTTCCTTTTTTGGGGAGGCGATATTCTCCTCAGCCCAGTCTGAGAGTACATCGAATGGGGTTTTTGTTGGGTTAGACTCACTATTCAGTGACATATTGCGGACTTTTGCGCTGATCTGATAAAATCCGAGTTTGCTTTTCGATCCTTCTGAAAGATTGGTGTTTCCACGAAACTCTCGTAGAAACAGGGTGGGAGGGTCCGTTGCATCCATCGAGAGGTCGTACGGGAAGTATTGCACGGCAATGTTGTGAAATGGCGTCAAGAACTGTAGATGAGTATCATTGGCGGAATCAACGATCTGATGCACAGCAGTATAGAATTGAAACATCGAGTTCATCTCTTCTTGGTCTAGAACTTCAATACGGACGACGAGATCGATCTTCGCAACACCAGCATCATCAGGTGGATTCCGGAGGGAGTTAACAAAGGAGTACTCATTGAAAATCTACGAGAGAGACTCGATGGTGCGGTTGGCTTGAGTTTCGTCTTACAGAGAAAGTAGACAGACGAAAAAAGAGTCTGTGACTGTGTCGTAGCATTCTTCGATCAGACTAAGAGGCTGAATGCGTGAGGATGGGTTGCAGGCACCATAAAGAAGAACTACTACAAAAAAACTGATTTCGAGCATCTCTTCAGAGATAACTGTCGAGAAAGGAGATTCCACCCATCATTGTCACATCCATTCCGCAACAATGTTAATGAGCGATCCACTGTCGACAACAGCTCCCTCATCCAAACACATTCAATCTGGTATGTCTTCCATACGTTTCTTATTCTGCACCTTGCCTTCAGCCTTCCTGGAATGGAATGAAGAGCAAATCGAATCGACACCCGACGTATTGTCTGTTTTTCACGCTTTGGTGCAAATGATCAATGACAGCCATTTTATTGTTGGTGCTTTGGAGGAGAAAATTGTGCCATTTCTTGAACAAATCAGGCCTTCGTACGGGGAAGAAGTTGACCGATTCCTCCTTGGTATTGCACCGTCAGATGATGAATCATTGCAAACCTTCGTGAATTCGATCATTGTCCTCGTTTCCTCTCCAAAACAGGCCATCGTCACTGCAACGATGAGGATGCTGGACTATCTTCAACACAACGCTTCACCCCCAATCCACCTGAAGCTGGTCCATGCTGCTCTCATCCCTCGTCTTCTCTCCTCTCTGAACCCCCCCTCTCTCTCTTTTGTGGATGGAGCTGAATTGCACACCCTGCTCATCTCCCTCGTCGTCCATTCGCTCTGGCTCTCCACTCCAAACGAATTGCAAAAGTTGGAAATCGAAGATTCAGCTGAGCAGCAGACTGTCCACGAGACAGTTTTGGACCACGTCCTCGTGCCGTCGAAGGGATACATCCAACATTTGTGCGAGAACCGCCTCGTCGTCATCGCCGACAGCAGCCTTTCGGATGTGTTCATGTCTCTTCTTGTTCACCTCCTCCACATCTCGCTCTCCCATCCACCCACTTCGCGTGTTGTCCTCGCCCTGCCCGTCATCCTCGCCGTCCCAAGCTCGTTCACATCCAACGACACCACCTTCTCCAACTGGCGTCTTCTCGGCGGACTCGCCAATGCTCAGCGGAGATGGGTCAGTCGAGTCAGCCTCCTTCGCCAGTCAGAAGCAACACCTGTCCGCGTGCTGAGAATGGAGGGATGGGAAGACGTGGTCGAGCAGCAATTGCAGCACACCATCGACGGGGACTGGGTGAGGGTGGTTGGAATGAGTGCACGCAGGATGAGCGTGGTGGATGGAGCGAACATCCTCCAAGTCGGATAGAAGCAGATGAGCAGAAAGGGATGAGAACCATCTCACACAGTTCCCATCGTTCACACTTTGTTCGACACACTCACATTTCAGTCTGTACTGCTTCTTGTGTGTCTTCACTGTTCATATTCTTTCAAATCCTCCATTCACCGTCTTTCAACTGGAAAACTGATTGTGGGATGTGTCGGTTAAAGTCAAATCTGCTCAAATAAATTCTTGTGAGTTGATCCAAACTCCGAAACATGTTTGGAGACATTAATCAAGTATTCCATGTTTTGTTTGGTCATCCTCCCCTGATTTCCTTTCATTTTCTTCCTTCTTGATCTCTATTCGCTCCAGCACGACTCGTTATTCGATTCGCCAACTTCGACTGTCTGTTTCTTCGTCTCAAGAATTGATCTGATCTCTTATTGATTCACCATAGAAACCACTTTCGATTGAATCGGTGTTGGATGAATTTTCAAGTTCAGGATCAAATGTGTCAGCGATTGTGAACACGCCGAACTGGAATCACATTCCACTTCTGATTCGAGATTGGGATGGAAAAGACGAAACACCGATGCTGAGACTATTGGATGAACTGTCACGAATTCTGACATTGGTTTCGGATTCGGATATTCCTCTGGCGAACAAGAGACTCCTCCATTTGTCTCTCTCCAACCTCTCCAAATCCCCCACTCTTCCCAAAAAGATCCGCACCCGCGTGGACAAATGTGTTCCCACATTGAATTCTATCGCAGACGGGCCATTTATGATGATGGAGACGGAAGAATTCAGAACGATGCAACATGCACTCACAGATCGAGTTGCACAGGCAGAAGAGAAGACAAGACAAGCAGAAGAAGCGAAGCGGTTGGCAGAGGAGAAGGAAAAGATGATCGAAGAACAGAATGGACATTCAGAGAGAGAGAAAGAAAAGCTGTCGGATGAAGTGAAGAGGACAGCGAAAGAACTTGGAGAGGCTCGAGAAGAGAAGACGAAGAGTGAGCGAGAGATCACAACTCTGAAATCGAAGAACGACGAATTGGAACTACAACTGGCCGATCTTCCGATTTGGGTTGGAACTGACTCTCTCCAAACACTCGACCGAACTTCTCACAGACTCACTCCAACAACTCTCACACAAATTGTCAAACTTGAAGGAATTACAGATTGGAGAACAGCTTTCACTTTTCCGATCGACGAGGGAGAGTGGGAACTGAAAATCAGAAGATCCGAACAGACTGGACTCAGCGTGAGTGTGTTCTTTTCTCTTCTTATCTTTTCAGCACTTGGTTACATCAGACATCCACTTCCTGAAGATGCCAGACAAAACGGGTGTGGATGCTATCTCAGTGGGATTGGTGGTGATTTCGTTCTTTGGGATGGAAGACTGTGGCATGCTGCAAAAGAATTCAAGCCAGCCGGAACAAACAAGAAATGTGATCGAATTGGACAGACAGCAGCGATTCGAGTGAACATGACAACGAGAGAAGCCCGACTGTTTGTGGACGATGAGGAACAGCCTGGGATCTTCACCGACATCCCTTCTCCTCTCTGCCTCGCAATCTCGACATCCAAGTCGATGACTGATTCCCCTGTCGAAGTTCTGTGGCTCAAACGACGACGATCCTGACGATTCTTACAAGATACAGATATCCCTCAAACGAACCTGAGAGAGTTTTTTTCTGGAATCGCCTCATTATTTCAATATTTTCCGGATTTCTGATCATTGAGGAAATTATCAATTCAATATCAGCGATGTCTATTTCTATTATCAAGATCGACTCAGGTCGAAACGTGTTGTGGGTTCAAAAAATCCTCAAATGCACTAGATCAACCTAACTCAATCAAAATGAAGTGTGTGAAAATAACATTTTTCCAAACTGTACTTTTGTTGAATCCCTCTCCGCCTTGAAGATCACTATAGGTTCTCAATCTTATGTATGTGAAAAATTCAGCTTTTCGCTTTTTTTGTGAAATGATGATTCTTTTTCAGATTAGTCTTCTTGATGCTTCGGCAGGTGACGAAACACGAAACTTTCGCTCCTTTCTGACACATATTATCTTCTTTATCTTCTCAATCAAATATCTATTATGATTTCATTCTCTTCGTTCCATCGCTTCTTTTCTCAGAATATGTATGTCTCAGAGGAGGACACTGGAGTCTACGTGATGATTTATCGACATTTTTGATTATTTATGATTATTAGTCGTTAAATCCGTGTTTCAACTGATTCTCAAAATATAGCACTTTTTTCTTCTCCCATCTCTATTCATCGCTCATGTATTGTTTCTCTCTTGTTCAGCTTTTCCATTTTTTTGAGTTATCTCCCTCATCATTACGAACGCATCATTTTTTGCATGATAGGTTTTTGAAAGAAGAATATGAAATAATGTTTAAACTGCACTCGACTATGAGAGGATATCATCGAAAAGATACCATTTTGGGTCTGTTCAACTCACTGTTCACATCACCACATTCATATCAGAAGCGTTATCCTATTCATGATGAGATGTTTTCGGTTGACTCTGGAACCATGAAATGGTTCTTTATCCGGTCCAGGCTGCTTTAGGAACATCATACAGACATATCTTAGAAGAAATATCTGTATGAATCACCTCCACATGCGGTCAATAAAGTTGTTGGTTTTCTATGATCAGCCCATACATGTTTCTGTTTCGATTTGTCAGTCAACCGGGACACAAGTGTCGAAATGATCCCATCTGAGACCATGACTACTCCGTCACAACCCCCATCACACTTCATCTGTCCTCGCAGTGTGTTATTCCGCCTTCATTCACATTCTTCAAACAGTGACATTGCATTTCAAATCTCGAAATTGTGATCTCTCTATCGATGCTATCACTGCATTCTTCCAAAATCTCGATGATCACTGCCTAATCCAGGTTCATGACGACGGGTCTCGAAACGGCAATCAGTTAAAGAGCTTCAACATTCGATTTGCGTTAGTTTCGGTTTATGAAGGCATGCTGAGGAGCGGATCGGTGGTTTCTTCCTTCTTTTACTTTTAATACCATCCAGAATATCGACCGATATCTGTTTTCTGTTGATAAAGCGCGAGAGACGACTTCGCTGATCTTGATCCCGAGAATCCAGTTCAGAAGTGCGGAAGAAGTGAACAACTATGAACGCGATCTCAACCACATTGTGAGAAATTTCTTTTCGCAGGAGAGTCGACCGACAAACTGGCCATCGTCGGCTGAATGGCCTCCACTCTACCAGATTGTCCCAATGATGAACTCGCATCGACTGCTTCTGAACGACCGACGGCCTCTGCAGACGATTCTGTACAACCTTCGACAGGTGCAGGACGATCCCATATTCGATGTTCGACTGCCGACAGACAAAGACAACGACAGGACGACGTTGTTTGTGTTTCTCCATCACGGGATCACACAGAGGAGATTCAATCAAGAAGAGAAGATGAGGATTTTGGGAGAGATCGAATCGAATCTGAACATGCATCTGAACGCAGTAGCTCTGACACTCTGTCCCCATCTGGGCGTTGATCGACCCACGCTCGTGATTGTTTTGGATAGCCCTGCCCAGTTCTTCCTGCATGCTCGCTTCGAAGGGATCGAACTGCACTTTCGCGAGCAGTTTGCTGCAAAGATGGAAGAGTCGTGTCGGAACAGCCCGATCAACATCCGAATTCGCAACGAGAACATCCAGCTCAAAGTTAAGATGAATCACAGAAGAGGAGAGGAGAGGACTCAACCAAATCGTCAAAACAGACCTGATCATCCAAACCCACAGCATACCCCGATTCAGCGTGCCCACCGCTCTCCTCCTGCTTCGCTCACCACACTTCTCAATCCAGTCCCCCTTCGCATAAATCTCCCTCAAACAAACGAAATTGGCCTGAGGCTCAACCCAACAGCTCAGGTTTTTGTTCCCAGGTCCGCTAACGGCCAGATACGGACGATGCCTGAAGTGGAAGCCCTCAAAACATACGCTCCATCCACACTCGACCAGATTCCGAACATAACCTCTCAAACACAACTCCCACCCACTCAGCAACTCCACAACGACAACGAAGCTTTTGTTCGTCACACTTTGAGCGAAGAGGGCCTGATCGGACATCAGAGCCAAATCCCCACCCTCTCCCGTGACGAGCAACCCACCCCTCGCGAGGAAAGCACTATGGACGACCACAGCGGCCTTTCTGACTCGCTAACATTCTCCCTCAGCTCCTCCTTCTCCACAACTCACTCCTCACCTGCCGCCACGAGCAACCATCGCAAACAACGGTCAGAGATCGACTCCTCTGATTCTGAATCAGTTCTCATCGCTGGCGGAGATTCTGAATCAGTTCTCATCGCTGGCGGAGATTCTGAATCAGTTCTCATCGCTGGCGGAGATTCTCCCCTCGTGCCCGATCCGAACCAGCACGAACAACCGTCCGGCATCGACTCGCCTTATTCTGGGCCGTATCCCCCCAACGACGGAGATCTTCCGTTCGGGTTTGACCCGAAAGAGCGCTATCAAACCGGAGAGACTGGCGAGGAATCAGGTGACGATGAAGACAACAGCGAGTTTTCATATTCCCGCTTACCTCCGCTTCATCAGTCTGGGAGCATTTCGGACTTCTCCAACATCTCGAGTGGCCCGCTGTCAAGCAGGGGTGTCTCTCCAAGCCGATCGCCTGCGAATGTCTCCACTCGCCTTTCGTCTGCGTGGGATGGGCAATCTTTTGTGTCGCTGAGCCCGTCGCACGATCAGAATCCCTTTTTCCCTCCTCCCCTTCATCAATCTGGAAGCATTTCCGACTTCTCCAACATCTCGAGAGGTCCGCTGTCCAGCAGGGGTGTCTCGCCAAGCCGATCGCCTGAGAATGTCTCCACTCGCCATTCGCCTGCGTGGGATGCGTTCTATGATTGGCCACTTCCAGAAGACAAGGAGGGTGCCAGTATCGATATCACGTGAACTGAAGCAGTCCAACAATCAATTCAATGATGAATTCGTCATCAGAAAGGATTTTAGACCCATTTGGGATCCTACGAGAAACAAAACCCTTCTTCTCGATGATCACTTTCATTATTGATTGTATAAGCGTCATCTCATGATAATACAATTATTTTGAACTTTTCTCATCAATTAGCCTCACCCACACTCCCTTGAGGACCTTTTGGTTCGATCAAGCCCATTTTATGAATATCGGCCCTTTATTAAAGATCTTGAACTGAAATGAAACAAGCGAGATCGACCCAGGATAGACATTCACGATGAGCTTCTGCTCAAAAAACAAGATCATCTTGTTAAGACGATTAAAACTTGGGATTGGGGTTTGTTTGACGGTATTGCAGTGTGGCGAGATTCAGTGATTGTTGGGCGGGCCTGTTTGCACTCAATCGGAGACGCGTTTCGGCGAACGTGTAGGCACCCGGGTCAGGCGGGGCGTGTTGTGGGAGAACTGCCACAAGTCCGTCGTCTTCGTCCGAGCGGAGCCGATCGCTGAAAAAGATGGGGAAACACGAGAGAACAATGATGGCCAGAAGAGAACAAAGAAGAATGAAGTTGGGGAAAAGCTGAAAGAAAGGGTCCATCAACATACTCCCAATACTTCCGAAACTCTGCTTTTCTGCGTCCGCCTGGTCTGGCGAACTCGATGTGCAAGCGGATGCCTGCAACGGGGCGGTCAAATTCGTTGGCGAGTGCATTTCGCGCATCCTTTCGGTGGACAAATTCCACAAAGAGATGAGACTGGGGAGGGGCCATTCTGCGGATTTCCTTGATCTCTCCCCACAAACTAAAAATATCATTAACTTGCTCCATGGTGACTGTTGGAGGGAGATTTTTGATGACGAGGATTCCGTAGTTGGGCTGGGAGAGGAAATGGTACACAGGAGAGGCTGAGATGGATTGTTCGGTAAGATTTGATTTAAGGGCGGCAATTGCATCAGGTGATGCCGGAACTATGAGGAAAAAAGAGTAAATGATGAATTGGGGGTCGAGGATGATGAGAATTCATTGTAGAGGACAAAACAAGACGATGAAAAAAGGTCTGAGATGAGGCAAACGAGGTGCTAATCGTGTTCTCACTCCGTAAGGCGTCGACGTAACTGTCGGTGCCGGAGTTACGAGCGCGTGGGTCGGTTCTGAGGGTTCAGTTCCGCCGTGAAAAGCGGTGAATTGTGGGACGGGGCCGATGCCCGCTACAGACGCTGAACCCAAAAACCGGTGGGCAAGAGGGTATTGTGGCTTGTATACAATCGAAAGGGTGAAGACAGTTCCTGGTTGGATCGTTTCTGGCGAGGATTAGAGGAGACATGCAGAAACTAAAAAATGGCAAACCACCAATATTCGAAAAATAAACATCAGGGTTCACATTTCTGATATCAATACTGAGGGCAATGGGAGCCTCGGTGGTGTTATGCACCTTAAATTCTCGAGATTCGCTGGAAAAGATTTCGAGAAAATAAATTGGGAGACCTGGCGCCAATTGGACAAACACCAAAATCAACATTCTGAGGCATAAATGGCAGTGTTTGTGGAACGACGGCTTGCAAATGAATCGGGAACTCCTAAAAATAGAGTGGATGTGTAGATGAACGATTGCGAAAAAGATTAATTCAATACCTGACCAAGCACACAAAGAAAAGCAGTTTCACTGCGAGGCGTGTAAGAAGGTGGAGTGAACGAAATGCAGCAGTCAATTTGTGACTGTGGAGGTAGTGGAGTCTGGAAATTGTGAACCAAGAAGTGATGATACCGTATGATCAACATAGAGTGTAAAAGGCGAGTTGGCGGGAAGCTTGAAGTCTAAATAGACTGCTTGTGATGAAAGGTTTGATATGGTGAAGATCTTTGGGATGGGAAAGTGTAGCTTTTCCACAGGGTATACAAGAATGTTCGGCTCGATAACAATCAAATTGCTCATATTCTGCGTTTGGATTTGGGCCATGTGTTGGGCTCGAACTTAAGATCGACGCTCTGGGAACGAGTAACGGAAAATGATCCAGACCCATGCTTTTAAATTTGAGGCAAACGACGATGTTTCATTGTCTCAAATTCAGTCGAGAATGTCTTGAAAAAAGTGTGAAGACAAAAGAAGAACGGTATCTTTGGTAATCCAAACAAAGAATAACGATGTGAAAGTCAACTTTTCTTCACGATAATTGTATGAAACTGAGCGGCACGTATCCCGATTGTCCGGTCGAGTTTGTTGCCAAAATCCAATCCGGATCGTCTCCCGGCACGACAGTGATGGTCTCTCCAGCAGTCAGCGACATCTCGCCTTCCCCGCCCGCAGCATAATCATAAAGGGCAGTGGCAGGCTGTCCCCCGCCTGTCTCCGCAAGTGGAGGGGCCGCAGCTGGTTCTGGATCGAGCTGAGTCGACTGTCCGAGCATCTGCTGGTGTTGTTCCGGAGTGACCTCCATGATGTGGTTGGTTGGAACAAACCCTTCCGAGCCATCTTTCTTCCGAACAAACGTCCAGCCCTGGCCATTGTCTGGCTTTTCAACGGATATTTCTTCTCCTGCGGTGATTGTGATTTCTGTTTGTTCCTGCGCTGTGAAGTCGTAGGCAGCAACAACAACCATTCTCTGAGAAGACGAAGAGCTCAATGCAGCTGATTGAGGTTGCTGCTGTTGTTGTGGTTGTGACATTGATGTTGAAGTCGCGACGTTGGGACCATGAGTCTGAGACGATGGAAGGAACGCGAAAAAAAGCAAGATACCCTCTGGCAAGCATGGAAAACTTGGTGGGGAGCATGTCCTTTGCCTGTGCGCGATTCTGTCGCAAAACCAACGAGATCCGCGTGTGTGTCAATTGTTTGGGCTGTGGCGAGACCCTGCTGTGAGTATTGGCTCATAGTTGTCAAATACTACATCAATAAAGAGTGGGACGATTAGGAAATACGAGAAATACCGTTGTCCATTCAGTCCAGAGGGCTGAGAGCTTTTCCTTAATCACGTTGATCCTTTTCGTCTCGAGCTCTTCAAAAGTGATGAGGATGCGCATTTCTGTGTTGTCATATTCAGTCTCAACAACATTGCAATCTTTGACGGCCTTTGCATAATCCGCTTCTGCCTGATTCTTGGATCCATTTTTGCTTGTCGATGCTTTCATCAACTATCGGCAATCCAAGCAAACGAAATAAAAGACCTTCTGAATCACTTTTTGATCTCCACCTGTGAGAGCCTTTTGATATTCTCCTTCAGTTTGGTCCCAATCCTTGAATGCATTTTCATAAGAATGTTTTTTCTGAAGAAGACTGAAGTAAAAAATGATTATACCTTTTCAACGAGTGAGATATGATCCGCTCGCTTTTTCTTGATCGAATTGTGATCGCTTTCGAGCTGTTTGCATGCTTTGTCGTATTCTTCTCGTTCATGGGTGAGTTGTTTGTTTAATTCATCAAAACGTGTGGCAACTGCCTTTGTAAGATTCTCAACATCAACAACAACGGCCTTCATTGCGTCCCATGCAGTTCCTAACGATCTGGATGGTGATGGAGTGTTCGGAAGAAACGGCGCGAGAGACGGAGAAAAAGAGAGAAAACGAAATTTAGAAAGAAATCAAGAACCAAACCGCTTTTCCGGAAGAGGTTCGAACTTGCGACTCTTTATTTCTTCCATGAAGCTCACCGATGCCATGTGATGCTTCAGACAACGAAAAGCTGCCAAACGCAAAGCTCTATACAACAAACAGAACACATTGACAGAGGAAGATTAGTTCGAGAAGAATAATTCAAATGAGAAGAGAAAACTCGCTTCCTTGGTGTCCACGCGTAAATATAGTTGATTGGCCTTCCCAGAGGTTTTCTTGAAAGTTTATGTCAGATGGAGATTGATATGACGATGCCATGAGAGTGTAACTCCGAAAAAAGCCTTAGTAATAAAAATGAAAATACCCATTATTAAGAAACACACCTAGTAAGTGTAAAGAGAGAATGAGCATCTGGTGGGAATGGTTTATCCTGGGTGAGTTTTCTCTTATCTAGACCGCTCGAAATTGGTGAAAAAAAGGTCATGACATGCGGAAATGGGTGAGATGAAACGGAAGCAATGCTGCTTTCGCATGACAAAGAATCGGCTGTTTCGTTGACCAAATGAGAACTGGACCCCCTGTGTCGAGCAGAGAATCAGATGTTTCGTGTCGTGAGAAACATGCCTCGAGAAGAGAAGCAAGATGGCTCAAAGAAAGACAGAAATATAGAAAGACTGAGCTGAGAATGAAGAGAAGAAAGAAGGAAAATGAAGAATCGCGATGATGAGTCGAGAGTGCACGGCGATCCCTGAAATCACACCAAATGTGACATGGGCGCCAGAAATGGCGAACAATCGTTGTTGATGTCCGAGCAAGGCAGAAGGAGGGTCGTGAGTGATGACGTGAGCGTGGCACGAGATGCAGAGAATGCGGTGAAAGAAGACAGAAGAATCGAGTGATTCGTCGAAGAAAGACAGGCTGGATGAGTGTTCGGAGAGGAGGGTGTTGTGTAAGTGTGTGGATGAAGTGGGACAACGGTGACATCAATCTGACGATCGGATGCCAACTCTCCTTTTCCGAACACTCGACAGTCGTGACGTGGTTCAGGAAACTCTCCTGCGTGACGTGGCAGCACATCCGAGTGATGAAATGGCGGGTGCTGTGAGAATGATGATGGCTGGGCGAGATGGTTCGTCTGTTCGACAGTCGTCCAGCTGCTGTGACGTGGTTATGTTGAGTGTTGGCGATGGAGCGAGAAATCGTGATCCATACGGGGTGACGTGAAGAACGAGAAATATATTATCGTGTTGTGAGTGAAGGATGAGATTGAAGACGCTATGATGTGTTTCGCTGCTTCGGATGCCTCATGAAAAGATCATTTTGTTGACAAGTGGAACGGGTTTGCGAGAGAGCGGCTGGGAGGGTTGGTGGAGCGAAGGGGGACTCAGCATCTTTTCCAGTTCGGCCAATGTCGGTCTGTTTTCAGCCTCCAAATCCAGACACTGCTCGATCATCTCAACAAGCGACTCGGACGTGATCCTGTCCATCGGAGGAAGCTGCCCTGTTCCCAGCTGGCGTTGAGCGTTCACTGCATCCAGCTCTCGAAAAGGAACCATTCCCGTCTCGATCTCCCAAAACAGAAGACCCAGACTGAACACCGCTGCTTGCTGGTGATCCACTTTCACTTCCCCGTTCGCCACTTCTGGTGCCTTCCATCGGTCGAATTCCTCTTCCCGTTTCGTCTGGTTTCCTCTGTCGGAAGCTTGGGGCTGCGGGTGTTGGTTGACTTGGAGACAGACAACACCCGCCGAGTCGAAAAAAACAACATGTGGGTTCAGACGTGTCAGCAGCTCAGCCGATGGAGAGTGTTTGTGAACAGCCGTCAGAGCGGCCACCAGCTGAACACGCATCTGAGGACGGTTCAGCTGCTCGTCTGGTTGTGGGCCATGCAGTCGGTTGTACAGAGTGTCTTTCGTTCGCGCGACGTGTACTTCATTTCCATCAGGTCCTCGAGCGATCACTGTTGTTTCTGCTTTCTGCTCGGTCCTTCCCTCTTCGCGATCCGGAGGTTGGTCAGGAGGGATTGGGAGATGTGTAACGTGGGTGTCTTCAACAATCTTGTTCTCGCGAGTCGGTGTGTCGAACGGGAAGCGGTTTATCTGGTCGGTCATGTCTGCCGAGTTGTCTTCGAATTTCACAATGACATCGTCCATCGGCTGGTTGATTTCTCCCATTTCAGACAGCTTCGTCTTCTTCTGTTCTTTGTTCTTCTTTCGCTTCCGAAGCAGAACAAGGAGGATCAGGAAGAAGATGAGGAGAGCAGCGAGTCCTGCAATCAGAGGGATCAGCCATTTCATCGCTGCCTTCGCTTGCGCTTTTCGTTCATCCGACGCACTCAGTTTCACTCTCATCCACGATGTTCGGTCTGTCCCCAAACCAAACGCCAGTCGACCATGCCATTCGTGTTCTCTCTTCAAATTCGGGAAATCTGCTGTCTCGTTCAGCTCAACTGTCACAGACGTTTCCGTCCAGTCCATCCCAATCGAACTCAGATCCAGTGATTGCACGGCACCTGTCTCAGCCTTGTTCGCTTCCACAGAGAACACTTCCAGGTGCAGATCACACGGCATCAGCAGCGTTCCAACCAGCGTCAGCTTCATCATCTTCTTGCTCGTCTGGCATGTCGACTTCGCTGTGTCCAGAGTGGGGATGAACAGCGGAGCGGTGATCGGTTGCGAGTTCTTCGTCAGCGTGCAGTTCGACGAGTCCATCCACAGCGAAGGCAGACCCGGACTTCCATCTCCTCCATTTGGACTGTTGATGATCACCCTTCCCTCATTCATGCACACAATGTTCCGATGCGCCGACGGGAAGAACAGAGACTCGTCGTGAGTCTCTTCGAACGTGCTCGAGTGAATCTCCACACTCCCTCCATCCACACGAAACCCTCCTTCCGACAGATCAGAGAACTGACTCCCTCGCACAACTGTCGTGCAGTGATCAAGAGCAACTACTCCGCCTGTCCAGTGACAGAGGGCTTCCACTTTGCTCGCATCCGAATCAGCGATGTTGGGGTGTAAAGTCTGAACTCGCTCAACAACAACATTTTGGAGAGTGAGCGAGGGAAGTGATGTTCCGCTGATGATGCTCGTTGCTGAGCAGTCAGAGATTGTCACATGTTCGAGTGTCGATTCTGTCAAAGACGAGAGCACAATCGGTGTCGTCGAAAATGTGAGCGACGAGAGCGAAACGGTGTGAAGTTTCAGTGTTCCCTTCGTCATCCAAACCAGTCTCGTTCCGATTGCTTTCGAGCTTTTGAAAGAGCAAGACGACACATCCAGAGTCCCACTCGACAAATGAAGGATCGACGATTCCGAGTCCAATGTGCTCGAGCTCACATCCACACAAACATGCCGAAGTGTCACCGGCTTCGGATAGTCCGCCACGTTCTGAACAATTCGGCTTCCCCCCTCCATCCACAACGTCCCCACATTCGAGTTCAGTCCTTCGATTGTCAATCCTTCCGCCTCGATCATCAACTCTCCACCCATCAGACACGATCCACGCACACTGAACGATCTTTCACCACTTTCAGAAGCACTTCCAGCGATTGTTTCGCACGCCACAGACTCATTTCCACACAGACGATGATCAATCCCCGAAGACGAGCTCACAACCAGAGACGCTCCACGCGGATACAGAACGAAGATCAACGAGAACGGTTCGTGCTCATCCGAATCCACCATCACACCACTTCGGGGCGACGAGAGAGAGAAGGAGCCCTCCCACGACGAGTGCGTCTTCGTCGCAGTGTTCAGCCCTTTCAGCACAATCCAATTCACTGTCGAGCCACAAACACAATCCTCGAATGTCGAGTCAGTCACTTTCATTTTAGTTGATTCGGAGATGTTCGCTTCAATCACACTTCCCAACCCTGTCGAGCGAGAAATCGACGTGAAATGGCATCCATCCACCACAACATCACTCCACGACTCGATCAGAGCAACTCCCGAAAGAGACGCAGAAGAGACATTCACGTTCGTCAGTGAGAGAGGAGCAGCAGAGTGGATCAGCTGAGACGAGAACACGTTCGCTGGATCGGATGACACGAAGGAGACAGTTGTGAAGGTGAGAGAGCCTTCAGTGGCGATGAACAAACACGATGACGACAGTTCTGAGGGAAGCGTGATGACGAGTGTTGAAACTTCAACATTCACATTGACAGTCTGGATTTTGAAGTGTGCGTCTTCTTCAACAACAAGTTGTGACGTCGCTGCTCGTCCACAAATGATTGTTGAGGATGAGAAGTCGATTGTTTCGTTGATCTCAACTCGCACCTGAACAACCACAGTCGACGATCCAGACGACGGAAGCTTCGCGAGGGCAGAAGGAAGAGTGGGACACCAAACTGACTGATATCCACACTTCGCAATGTCATACCCGCTCTCGTCAACTCCAACTGGGCCAATGTGCTCTGTCAGATAGAACAGAAGCGACGCTGACAATCCAATCTCTGCATGTTCGTCTTCTGTCCACAGCCATTCAGTTTTTATACCCTTTCCTTCAAACGATCCAGAGAAGCGAGAATCACCAACGCCAATCCACGACGACAAGTTGAATCCAGTCAAGAACAAGAAATGCGGGTTTGCGTTGGAGGACTGGTTCGGAGATGACGCGAAGTGCAGATTGGTGAGAGTGAACGAAGCCACATTGGAGGAGAGAGTGGATGGGAACGAAATGAAGAAGCCATCCCCCTTTCCATCCGACACACCCACATCATCCATCCACACATCATCCACTTCAAGCGTCATGTCTCCATCCAGCGCTGAGTGAAGACAGCTTCCACTTCCTTCCGAACGGTGGATGTTCGAAAATGAGCTCGACTTCAGGCTCAGCTCTCCATTCTGATGATCGATGAGGGGAGAGTTTGAGAGTGTGAAGGAAGAGAACGAGCAAGACACGATGGCTACAATTCCGGATTCAGAGATAGAAATGAGTGTTAATGGGAAAGGACTTGATGGGCTGATCGCGAGATGAGCGAGAGAGAGTTCGTTCGAGGGAACAGAGAATCGGCCAGGCGACGTCACAGAGAGTGGTTTCAAAGGAGATGACGATCCAGTGATCGTCAGAACAGGGAATGTCGATGCCAGAGTGAAGTCAAGCTCGGATGAGTCGGTCAATGTCAGAGTGTTCGATGCAGCTGATGACAGATGAGACAACGACGTCGAGAGTGTTCGGCAAGGTGTCGACGATTCTCCACATCCAATCTCTTCCGATCCCGAAGAACTGCTCGTGAAGATCCATCCACTTGAATGATCAATCAGATAAACAAGAAGCGTCGACGATGCGAGCGACGATCCAGATGCCAAACTGTCCACTCCCCAAACTTTCGAAGAGTCAGTTGGCTGCGTCAATCCAGATGTTGTCACTTCCCAGTTCGATGGAACAACCAATTTGGATAACTCGCTTCCAGAAACAAAAACCCAATCTCCATTCTGTCCATCTCCACACGAACACGAGCTGAACGACGCTTTGATCACAAGCGACGAGGATGGCGTGTTGGGAACACAGACCACACAAATCGCTCCTCCATTCAATGACGAACTGCAGCCCGAAAATGTCGTGTGAGCAATCAACAAGCTCCCTCCTGCAATCGACACACCAAGTGCTCCTCCATTCTCTGTGCTTGTCCATCCTTCAAAACTGACTTCTTTGTCCTCTTCTCCGATTTTCAGACTTTGTCCAACAGAAAGAGTGAGTGTCACGCACCGACTTCCAGAATTGCTGGAGATTGGAGCATCTTCACATTTCAGCGATGACGACACAATCGAAGCATATCCACTCCCTCCAAGAAGGCAAGACGGTCGAGTGAATGTCAACTTCGATCCAGCAACTTCCACAGATCCTCCATTCAACGACACCAAATTCAGGTCAGATGAGATGATTGAGGTTGAATCGGTCACTGCCAGAACTGCTGAAGATGTCACAGAGATCGGAGATGTCGACGAACACAGTGTGGACAACGAGCCCTTCAAAGTCGTTCGTCCTCCAGTCAGACCCAGAAGAGGCGATGTTCGAGCTGTCGATGAGTGAGTGAGAGCGAACTCATTCACAACCAACGATCCACCCGAAACTGACAGCATCGGCATCGATGGTGATGGTCGAATCACGGAAAGACTTGGCGAGAATTCAACAGTTCCTCCATCCACTGAACAAACAGGGAGGACGAAGTCGGACGAGCTCACTCCGAATGTGCACGAGGACACCACAACCTTTCCGACACTCACTGAAAGAGCAGATGTCGTTCGAGTTCCAACACTACCCGTCACAATGTTCAGCGCTGACAATGTCAGAACAGTGTCTGCATCTTTCACCTCAAATCCTCCATCACCTGAGAGTGTCAGCGGTCTCGAAATCTCTCCCCGCAGTGTCCACGTTGAACCAACTGATGTCAACAGAGATGTCTGTGCAAATGCCGAGTCGACCAAAACAACACCATTCTTCATTTTGTCCATTCCGTGCGACATCGACGAGCACGGAAGCACATCCTCCCCACATCGGCCATCATCTTCTCCATCCGAGTGGACATGAAGATCACCAGTCGTGTGAGCAAACCAGACGAACAACAGAGAGCATTCCTTCCCATTCCCTTCTTTCCCCCAAAACGCCTCTTTTTCTGCGGCAGTGAACAGCCTGGAGGTTGGTCGGGTTGGTTTCAGAACTGAAATGGTATTTTTGGCAATGAATGCTGGCAAGTCTGCACATTGAACCAACACCAGATGGCCGTGGTCAGTGAGAGAACAACTCTCAAACTTTGTCGACCCTTCTATTCTCAATTCGCCAGCTCCACTCACCGCCACATCGACTATTCCGGACGCTGAAGTCGCTGAGCAGGAGACGAACGAAGTGTCGAGAATTGAAATGGTTTGTCCTGTCCCGATTGTTCCAGACAAGACTTTTGATGATGAGGACGAGCTGAATCCGGAAATAGTGCAGGAAGTGATCCACAACGATCCAGTGCCAGATACTGCGAAGAGGGACAACGAGAAAGGACTCAATGAAGGGCTGATCGCGAGATGAGCGAGAGAGAGTTCGTTCGAGGGAACAGAGAATCGGCCAGGCGACGTCACAGAGAGTGGTTTCAAAGGAGATGACGATCCAGTGATCGTCAGAACAGGGAATGTCGATGCCAGAGTGAAGTCAAGCTCGGATGAGTCGGTCAATGTCAGAGTGTTCGATGCAGCTGATGACAGATGAGACAACGACGTCGAGAGTGTTCGGCAAGGTGTCGACGATTCTCCACATCCAATCTCTTCCGATCCCGAAGAACTGCTCGTGAAGATCCATCCACTTGAATGATCAATCAGATAAACAAGAAGCGTCGACGATGCGAGCGACGATCCAGATGCCAAACTGTCCACTCCCCAAACTTTCGAAGAGTCAGTTGGCTGCGTCAATCCAGATGTTGTCACTTCCCAGTTCGATGGAACAACCAATTTGGATAACTCGCTTCCAGAAACAAAAACCCAATCCCCATTCTGTCCATCTCCACACGAACACGAGCTGAACGACGCTTTGATCACAAGCGACGAGGATGGCGTGTTGGGAGCACAAGACACAGAGATCGCTCCTCCATTCAATGACGAACTGCACGACACGAAAGATGATCCAGACACCACCAGAGACGATGAGGTGCTCAATGTCCCACTCATAATCGCTCCAGACGCAGACGAGTTGAATCCAGTGAACGTGCAGTCTGTGACAGACAGAGATCCTCCATTCAGTGAGATCAGCGACGATGAGACCGTTGACACTGCTGTTGAGAATGTGAGAGTGTTCAGAGAGAGCGTGCCTGATGAGACTGTGAACCCACCAGATGTCAGAACTGTGATTGTTTGAGATGTTTCTAAGTATGATTCGAAGAACACGGTTTGAGATGTTTCGAAGGAGAACGATTCACGCAGAGTTGCTCCAGACTCGAAAGAGAGGACGAGAGACTCAGATTCAGATGTCTTCACTTGATCCAACGCGTTCTGGATCGACACACATCCAACTCCAAAGTGTCCACAATCATCAATATCAAACGCATTCGAGCCTCCAACAATCGCTGTGTTCGAAAACGGCATCAGATACACAAGGAGTGACGATGACACAGTGGTATTCGAGTCCACACCCCACATGTCTCCTTCTTCTGTTTCTGACAGCGATGGGAAGATGGACGGTGTCACAACGGTCTCAAAGAACTTCCCAGACACGAACAGGTTCGATCCTTTCGTGGCTGTGTTCTTCGCACTGTCTGTTCCGAAAGAAGCACCACTCAAATCCAGTGACCATCCGGTCTGACTCGTCGTTGAGTCCAATTCCACAAACAATCCTCCCCCAACACCATTTGATGTGCATTCCGAGAAGCGAGTGGAGACGATCCTGAGAGATCCTGTGTCCATCAGCTTCACGTTCAGTGCGCCTCCATCTCCAACTGACGAACACGACGAGAACGAGTCCGAGCCTCCCTCTTCCCCAATCGACACGGATTGACCAGTCGCGATTGTCGAGCAAATGCAAGACCCACTTCCATCAGACGAGATCGATGAGAACGAGCTGTTCGTCAGCGTCAGAGAGCGGGTGAGAGAGGAGAAGAGGAAAAGGACGGTTGTGTCGGTGAACGAAAGCGACGAGCAGTCAACTCCAGCCAGACGAAGAGTTCCAGCTGACACTGAGAACACGGCCTTCGACAGCTTCACGTTCGCCTCCACGGTCTCAACACAACTGTCACTGATCGAAACTGTCCCGTCGTCACTCAGCGTGATCAGATGCGACGAAGCAGATGGAACGAACTGGATTTTCGATGCTGTCAGCTGTCCTGTCGTGATTATGAAGAGTGTTTCAGATGATCCTCCATCAATCATCGTCGTCTTCGTCTTCCCACTTCCCTCCACAACCAACGTCTGGTTCTTCATCCCCAATTTCGTTTCGCGATATTCGCCCTCGCCCATCGCAATCTTCCCAACATACCACGGCCCCAGTCTGTTCCCAATCACGTCTGTCATCGTCTGGCACCGACTCCCAGGCACCCAGCAGAACATTTTGTCCTCTCCCGTCGCATTCGCCACGTGGATCACCTCGTTCGTCACAATCCAATCCGAATGCTGTGAGACATTAACGAAGACAGAAGGTTGGCCTGAAGCAGTCCAGCAATTCTGAAACGTCGCCTTGGATGCATACACACTCTCTCCGTGCAGTGAGATGTCGCTTGAGCCAGAGATCTTATTCGACGTCTGGCAGTTGTGCTCGAAGTAGCAGTCAGTCAGAGTGACAGCGTCTGATCCTGTTCCCGTGATGTACCCCCCGACAACCAGCGGTGAGTGGATGTCTGTTGTGCAACTGGCTGTCTGGACGTTGGAGAAAGCTACATTCTCACAATGATCAACAGCGAACCCAGAATTCTCGTACGATGTGAGGTGCAGCAAGAGGAGACTTGAGATGGTCACGAGTCCGCTCGCGTTTGTGAGTCGACCTCCTGCTTCCAATCTTGGGATTGTGATGTCCACACATGTGATGTTGGAGAGGGTTGGATTCCTCACGTGGAGCAAGTTGAATCCACCTCGACTGACAATGACTTTACATTTTGTGAACAAGACATTTTGGAGTGTCGCATCGATGATCGGTTGATTGTCAATCTGGTCCATGTGAAAACCGCCAGAATATGAGGCAGAACACGAAACAAAGTCCGTGCCGACTATGCTGAGAGTGGCAGATGTTGCGAGGATATACAGGAAGCACCCTCCTCCGAGTGCATTCGTTGCGGAGCCTGTTGGAGGGGTGGCTGAGCAGGACTCGAATTTTGAAGAGGAAATTGAGATACTGGCGGCGGAATTATGTGTAAGACCGCCTCCGCTCGTTGTCGATGAACAGCCTGTGAAGAGGCAGCTGGAGAAGGTGTTCTGGCCGGTGAGCTCGGCATTAATTGTGGTTGTGTACGTTGTGGTGTATGCGTTGAGTTCGGAATGGAAATTGCGAGAGAATGTGGTGTTGGCGGCGTGGATCAAATTGTGGTTGTTCATATCCCGGCTGATGCTTCCATAGAGGTCGTTCTCCACTTCACGCACGTCACAGCCAACAATCGACGTGCTCTGAAAAGTGCGATGGAGAGGCTGAAGGAAGGCGCTGTGTGTTTGGGAAACATTCGAAAATTGGCTGAATGAGAGGTCCAGCTGCTCGAAGGCTGTTCCCGTCAGACTTGTTCGTTCGGTCGTTCGCCAGTCCTGGAATATGCTCCCCGACAGCACAAAATGACACGTTTCCGAGGGGCTGTGAACAAGTCCATGAGAGGTCATTCCAATCGGGAGAGTGAACTTGCTCGAAATGGCTGAGAGCCACCCGTCAGATTCGAAAACTGCATGATGACCACAGTCATCCACAACACAGTTTGAGAGCGTACAAAACGTGTCTGTTGTTCCTTGACATATTTTACTGTTTCTGCCATCAAACGAGAGGCTTTCCAGGGAGAGCGTTGTGTTTTTGATGGCAAAGAGAAAGTCATTTGGGCGTTCTCGTAGAAATGACAGTGTATTGCTGTGTTCTGCTCCACATACACGCATATTCATCGAGTGGAGGTTTGTGGTATCCAACATGCATGTTCTCGCGTTGTCGAGGGTGAGTGAAACATCCATTGTTTTGGCATTCGGACTTTTGGACGTCCGAAGGAGAGTGGAGAATAATGCTGGCTCAGAGGTTTGAACCACACAATGGAGAAGGTGGACAACCCAAAAAAGAATCATGATTCTCCAGTGCGGATCTAACGATAACGGCGATTTCGATCATACCCTTTGATTCATAACCCACTCAAGAGCGATATTTTCGGATTTCTTCATGAATAAACAGTGTGGAATTTCGATCAAATCCTTCTGAAAGATTCTTCGAAAAATTGAAGGTCATATTCGACCCTCTGGTCCTTCTCTGGTGTGTTCCTGTATAGTCATCCAATTCAAAACCACCTGTTGTTGTGTTTGTCATTTCCAAAGAGCACAGTGCTAGTAAACAACTATGCTCACGTCAGTCAGAGAAAAACATGAAAGTGACTTCGATCAAGCGGTATTCAAGGAGCAACAAAGATGACAACGTCTCCAAGTGCGAGTAACGCTGGAGACAACAGATCAAACAACAATTGGTTTTGAATTGGATGACTATACAGGAACACACCAGAGAAGGACCAGAGGGTCGAATATGACCTTCAATTTTTCGAAGAATCTTTCAGAAGGATTTGATCGAAATTCCACACTGTTTATTCATGAAGAAATCCGAAAATATCGCTCTTGAGTGGGTTATGAATCAAAGGGTATGATCGAAATCGCCGTTATCGTTAGATCCGCACTGGAGAATCATGATTCTTTTTTGGGTTGTCCACCTTCTCCATTGTGTGGTTCAAACCTCTGAGCCAGCATTATTCTCCACTCTCCTTCGGACGTCCAAAAGTCCGAATGCCAAAACAATCAGTGGGTTAACGACCAAACGCAAACCACAATTTCGAAATTAGAATGGATTGATCTTTCATGGTTCCGGAAAATACAAAAAAACAATTGTTAAGAGAGCTCTGTATATCGAAGAAGACAATTACGTAATCCTTAAATGTTTTTGGTTGTATATTCGTCCCAGTAAATTGGTGATTCTGCCACCACTTTCGTACAACCCCGGGAAGACATAAATTGAAAAGGGGTGATCACTGGAAAGGACAGTATCCGTTGTCTTCACCATCATCGTCTCGGTTGTCTTCTTAGATTCCCGAGAGTATTGGTTTCTTGAAAATTAAAACAAAACAAATCTTTTTTCATGTCACGAATGAGATCAATCCATACTAATTTTGAAATTGTGGTTTGCGTTTGGTCGTTAACCCACTGATGGATGTTTCACTCACCCTCGACAACGCGAGAACATGCATGTTGGATACCACAAACCTCCACTCGATGAATATGCGTGTATGTGGAGCAGAACACAGCAATACACTGTCATTTCTACGAGAACGCCCAAATGACTTTCTCTTTGCCATCAAAAACACAACGCTCTCCCTGGAAAGCCTCTCGTTTGATGGCAGAAACAGTAAAATATGTCAAGGAACAACAGACACGTTTTGTACGCTCTCAAACTGTGTTGTGGATGACTGTGGTCATCATGCAGTTTTCGAATCTGACGGGTGGCTCTCAGCCATTTCGAGCAAGTTCACTCTCCCGATTGGAATGACCTCTCATGGACTTGTTCACAGCCCCTCGGAAACGTGTCATTTTGTGCTGTCGGGGAGCATATTCCAGGACTGGCGAACGACCGAACGAACAAGTCTGACGGGAACAGCCTTCGAGCAGCTGGACCTCTCATTCAGCCAATTTTCGAATGTTTCCCAAACACACAGCGCCTTCCTTCAGCCTCTCCATCGCACTTTTCAGAGCACGTCGATTGTTGGCTGTGACGTGCGTGAAGTGGAGAACGACCTCTATGGAAGCATCAGCCGGGATATGAACAACCACAATTTGATCCACGCCGCCAACACCACATTCTCTCGCAATTTCCATTCCGAACTCAACGCATACACCACAACGTGCACCACTACACAGACCACCAACATCACCCTCCAAACCTCGTTCTCCGACTGCCTCTTCCTTGGATGCAAGTCCACCACGAATGGTGCAGGAATTTCTCACTACTCTACATCGTCATTGACCGTCTCCAACTGCAAATTCGATGGATGCCGAGCCGAATCTAAAGATTCATCAGTCACCCCTCTTGGCGGTGGGATATCATTCACCTCGACCTCAACAAATACAGTCAGTGTTTCTATTTCTGGCACAACTTTTGTTTCTTGCTATGCTTACATGTCAGGCGGCATTGATGTTCGACACAGCACAGGTAAACTCCTTCTCAACGCAGAAATGAAGAATTGTCATTTTGAAAAAATTCCGGCACACTTCAACATGCTTGCTTCTGCTTCTATAATGCCCTCAATCCCTCGATCACCAACACGGGACTGACTATAGTTCATCAGCAATACCAACTATAGTTCATCAATGGCCCATAGCTTCATTTTATCAGATCATGTCTCCCTCCCCCTTTTCACGTCAGGCCCATCTCTTTCATCACCTTTGAGAGAGAAATACGCGGAATCCATCAAAACAAGTCGTAACTGTCCCTTTGAACGAACTGCCATGTAGAACTGATCACACACGCTTGGAGAATCGGCATTTCGACTACGACCAATGCAGATGTGAGGACTCAATCAGAACGGACAGAACTCCAATGAAAATGACGTTTTGTCCTCACTTGGCTTCTCAGCGCGTTGTTTTGAGGATAGTCAGAGCGACACAGCGGATCGCGAAAACCTAAAAGGTCTCCGCTCTTTCTCTTTGAAATACCTCCTCAGGTGCTCAAAAAATCTATCAGCGATGGATTTCTTACCTTCTTAGACATTTTACTCTCTGATTTAAAGTGTGGGGACGATGCTTCTCATCATGTCTCGATTTGTTCCTGTCTGGTCCACTGGATATGCTCATCATTTATGAAGGATACGTCTCTACAATTGTTGATGTCTTTCTATAGGTTTGCTAACATATTTAGTGGAAGATCCTCCCAGATGAAGTGTCTTTCTGACTTCTCAGCAATTATCCGGGTTTTTGACAGTTCATCACTGTTCATGTGTTCCTTTGCACATTCTCAATCCTTCTCTCGCAATTTCAATCCTCAAAATCAAAAGATGCATTCAATCGAATCATCTTCCTTTCAAACGCGATCGTCGAAGAGCTATCTCAGACTTTCCTTTCCCTGAAGTTCATCCCTTGCACCGTTGTTGATCATGTGACTCGATCCTCGAGATGTGTCGTCTTCTTTCTTCTGAATATCGACTTTCTTGCCGATTCTGTCTCTCCACATTTCAGACGGTCCTCGTCCCATTCAGCACTTTCTTTGAACTATCTCCCTCCGAGGATGCTTCATCGACTTGAGACCTTCCATCGCTCCAACTTCCACAACTATTGTCAATCACTATCGCTTGATAGCACGATCACAGTCCAGATTTGTGATTTCTACGCTCTTGGAGCACAATATCCTTCTCTCATTCTTCAGCAAGGTTCTTCTTACGACATTTTGCTCATTTTTGTGGTAAACCCTCTCAGCCTTCTCTTCTTCTGACCCACATCATCTTTTTCCACTCATCAACAGAACCGGTCTTTCAAACAAATCATACTCGCCTTAAAACGGTCTTCTTCTTCATTTTGTGTCCTTTTTTGTGCTCTTTAACTAAAGTTCGAAATATACCCGCGGATCGAAATTAACCCGCGGTTCCTCCACTGGATTGTGATAAATGGATGTGAGTGTTGAATGTCTTTTCACGTCAAGATTCATGTCCGGAACTGAATTTGTCGAGAATTGGAGATGAATGTACCAACAGAAATCACAATCGTTGAAATTGAGGGTGATTGTGCTGGAATGGCCATATCATTTTTATGATCAGATCAGAAAATCACACACCACCCGAGCTATCGACAATATCAAAACTTGCATCCCAGCTAGAGTACCGATCTATCCCAAATCGTGTTCAGCGTGGATTGTTCATCCAAAGAGACCACGGAGTTCCTGGAAATCTACTCGAGAAAGCCAACGTCTGTTCTACGAATCAACTGTATAGAGGGAAGAAAGCTGAAACGGCCAACCGAGACATCGCCAAGAATGGTCGTCCATCACGACTTCTATTGCACCAAGAAAAAGAGCTGGTCGAGTTTTCACTAAACGAAATCAAAGAAACTGGAAACATCGATAAATCAAAAATATTGAAAAAAAGTATCGTTCTTTTCCATTCAATCCCTTCAGGCAAAGGATATTGAGGAATCGAGTGGACGGTATGATCCAACAAGACCTTTGCTATCCAGACAGTGGATCAACGGGTTTATTGGACGACACCCAGAACTCCGCACATGCAAACCAAAGTTCTCTGAAAATGCAAGGATCGAAGCATCAACCGAACAAACCATGAAATTTTGGATTTCATTGCTTGGAGAAACAATAGCAGACTTAGACATCGATCCTGACTTGATCCTGAATTGTGACGAAACATCGGTGATTGCTCGTCAAGATACAAAAACACACATGGTAACCGCGACAGACAATCCTGTGGCACTATCTCCTTCACTTCCAAGACACGAAAATGCTACGTTGTTCGTCACGGTGTCAACGAAAGGCATTGCCCTCTCCCCCATTCTGCTATATCCCCGCAAAATTAACAAACATGAATTCACTGATTTGGAAATTCATGGATTTAAAGTCATTTTGCAAGGAACTGGTTGGATGACAAGATGTATTTTTGAAGAAATAGTAGAATCGATGTTGATCCCGGAAATCAACAATCTCAGGCAACGATTGAATAAACAAGGGAAAACAGCACTGATAATCACGGACGGCTGTTCTTCACACACATCCGAACAGGCAATTCGAACACTAAAGCATCACAACATTCGTCTCATTCTAATTCCGCCGCACACCTCTCATGTTTGTGCTCCACTGGATCAGTATATATTCGCAACTTTCAAGCAAGTATTGTCAACAATGTTCAGTCCACCACCAGGTTGCACGGAACAGGAATATAAAGCAGCCCTGGTCGCTGCTTTACCAGGTGCGTTTGTGAAAGCAACTACACCTGATATTATCCGTGCATCATTCTCAGCCACTGGTATTTCCCCACTTTCACTTGAGGCACTAATCAAAAATCTTCAGAAATATCAAAATGGTGCGGGCCATCAGTTAGATCGCGTTGGAGAAGATACCTCTCCTCAATCTCCTCCAAACTCACCAATCCTTACCCATCTCCTACCAAAATATGTGGGATGCCTTCTGGACACCTCAGAAGAAAGACAAATCGATCCGACTCTCCCTAAATCTGAACGATTGAGAATGATTATGCAAGCCCCACCAGCCCACCCACCTCCGCCAACTCAAACTCAGTTTCATGTGGTTAAATTGAAACGAACGCAATCAGGACCCATCTCACCGTCGACTGCAATCCTTGAGCTCGAACAGTTCGCCTGCCACCGAAAGAAACGACCCATCACATTCTTCTGACATTTCTACAAGGACGAGAACCTCTAATTCAAAGTTTCTGTCGAATTTCTTCTCACCATTGTCCTCTTTTCTAGATACTTTTTTCGAATCACGAAATGAAATGGGTGATTATTTTTCAAAAGTTGCTGGCGTCATATTTTTGTGTAAGTCTGGAGATTTGCCTAACCATTCTCATTGTCTGCATATACCCCTTCAATCAACACACTGAAGGTTTTGTACGTTCATTTACCGATTCATCCACTCTTTTCATTCAGATTTCTGCTGGCGGTGACCCCTCTTCGCCAATTCTTGGACATACCTTCTCATTCGCGTAAGATCAGTGTTTGAACACTTCTTTTGATGTGAACCAACAAAGTTTCCATTGTTCTTTCTTTTTCATCTTCTCTCTCCAAAGTCGGTTTTCAACAGTCTTCCCGACAACTTCGAGACTTGTCATCTCACTGATTAAAGTCATAATCTGGTATTTTCACATGTTTTCCTTCATTTTTTGTGTTTTGTTCAGATGATATTGTTCGTCTCGTCCTGGGATCAACACGCGTTTTCTGTTCATCCTCCCTTTTAGATACTATCCCTCAAAACTGATATTCCTTCGTAAATTGACATCAAAATAACCATCCTGACATGTTCAGATTATTCCAGGGCAATACTCCTCGTCTCGAGAGATAGAGCATTGAGGTGCTTTTCATGGTTTTTTGAATGATTTGTGCATTTATTTCACTTTTTGCTCATGTATCCGTTATTTTTTAGCGTTTTACACCACTTCTTGGTTTTATGACGTGTATTGTATCAAAAAGTGTGTCAATTTGTGCTGGTGAAAAAATGGTCGTCTCAAACGCGATCAAAACAAAATTCACTCAATTTATGGCTCATTATCTCTTTAAGCCTGTAACTGTTAATTAGGCAAAAAATAATTTTTGGTGACGCTCCATAGTGTTTTGCAACCTTTCAAAAATAATCTCCCAAATTGAAATGCGTTTGAATGAGTGTCGAAAGAGATGAAGCAAAACGAACACGATTGAAAAGTCGAAACTTGCACCATCGGGTTAATTTCGATCCGCGGGTAAATTTCGAACTTTAAAAGAAGTCGATAAGTCTCACACGTCTCGAATTGTGGGATGCTGATGAACTTTAGTTGAAACTGCTGATGAACTATAGACAGTCCCACCAACACCGTCCTCCAAGACTGTGCAATCCCTCGCCAAGAGGCTGGTGGAAGAAATGGCAACTCTGGTGGACATCTCACGATGGACAGTGTATCCTTCATCAATCTTCAATCAAATGGGAATTCTGCATTTGCTCTCGATGGTCATTTGGGAACAGCCATCTTTTCAAATCTTGGAGTTGCTGGTTGCACAACAGACACCAACTCGCCGTTCGTCCTTGGTGCCGGTGTAAATCAAACACCAGGCTCTTTCAAGTTTGAAAATTGTTTTTTCGAAGGAAACAAGGAAATAAATGAACACATCACAGGAGCCAGCGATATCTCACTCAACGGAGATGCTATGTATGCAAGCAAAGGCATCTTTGTGAACTGCTGGACATCCTCCGGTCAGCCATCCCTCAGCGTCAATGGTTCAAAATATTCGGATTGGATTGTGACGAACGAGGTGATCCACGTGGCGAATGCGACAGGGGAGGACAAAATGTTCTGCTGGGTGCCTGGGAGTCGGTGCCAGACGATGACAGACGTGATTGGGAACAGACTGGGGCCGTGGTATGTTGGGAAGATTGCGATGGGCGAGGGCGAATATCGCGAAACGAAATTGGGGATGAAGAACCAGACGTTGGTTGTGGAGGGAAGTGGGAAGACGAAGACGACGATGATTGATGGAGGATCATCTGAAACACTCTTCATAATCACGACAGGACAGCTGACAGCATCGAAAATCCAGTTCGTTCCATCTGCTTCGTCGCATCTGATCACGCTGAGTGACGACGGGACAGTTTCGATCAGTGACAGTTGTGTTGAGACAGTGGGGGCGAACGTGAAGCTGTCGAAGGCCGTGTTCTCAGTGTCAGCTGGAACTCTTCGTCTGACTGGAGTTGACTGTTCGTCGCTTTCGTTCACCGAAACGACAGTCCTGTTCCTCTTCTCCTCTCTCACCCGCTCTCTGACGCTGACGAACAGCTCGTTCTCATCGATCTCGTCTGGTGGAAGTGGGTCTTGCATTTGCTCGACAATCACGACTGGTCAATCCGTGTCGATTGGGGAAGAGGGAGGCTCGGACTCGTTCTCGTCGTGTTCGTCAGTTGGAGATGGAGGTGCACTGAACGTGAAGCTGATGGACACAGGATCTCTCAGGATCGTCTCCACCCACTTCTCGGATTGCTCGTCGGATGGTATTGGAGGAGGAGTGTTTCTCGAATTGGACTCGACAACGAGTCAGACAACATGGTCGCTGGATTTGAGTGGCGCATCTTTCGGAACAGACATCGCGAAGAACTCAGCCACGAAAGGATCGAACCTGTTTGTGTCTGGGAAGTTCTTTGAGACGGTTGTGACGCCGTCCATCTTCCCATCGCTTTCAGAAACAGAAGAAGGAGACATGTGGGGTGTGGACTCGAATACCACTGTGTCATCGTCGCTGCTGGTGTATCTGATGCCGTTTTCGAACACAGCGATTGTTGGAGGCTCGAATGCGTTTGATATTGATGATTGTGGACACTTTGGAGTTGGATGTGTGTCGATCCAGAACGCGTTGGATCAAGTGAAGACATCTGAATCTGAGTCTCTCGTCCTCTCTTTCGAGTCTGGAGCAACTCTGCGTGAATCGTTCTCCTTCGAAACATCTCAAACCGTGTTCTTCGAATCAGCCTCAGATACGCCTCAGTCGATCACCGTTGAGGCTCAGGGAAGGTTTTCTGTTTCTTCCGGCACGCTCTCACTGAACACACTCACATTCACGACAACTGTGCCATCGTTCTTATCGTCGCTGATCTCACTGAATGGAGGATCTCTGTCTGTGACGAAATGCACGTTCTCTGGATTCAGCTCGTCGCTAAAACAAGTCGTGTCTGGGTCGATTGGGACAGGACAAAAGATTTCGATTGTTGACACATTGTTCGAGAGCTGCACAGCGAGTTCTGGAACTGGAATTGTGGAATTGTCGGTGGATGGAGACGGAGAGGTTCAGATTGAAGGATCGAGTGGATTTGAGGAATGCACGCTGAGTGAGAATGGTCATCTTGTTGTGATTGATTGCTCGGATCTGGCAGCGTTTGTGTCGAAGAATGAACTTCCTGCACTGAAACCATTGAAGCCGACGGACCGAATCTTCAACGAAACTGAAAAGTTGATATTTTGGGGGAAAGAAGGAAATGGGAAGGAATACTCTCTGTTGTTCGTCTGGTTTGCTCACACGACTGGTGATCTTCATGTCCACTCGGATGGAGAGGATGATGGCCGATGTGGAGAGGATGTCCTTCCGTGCTCATCGCTGTCGCACGCGATGGACAAAATGAAGAATGGTGTCGTGCTGGTCGACTCGGCATTTGCACAGACATCTCCAGGGTTCTGATTGGTCCGACCATTTTAGGTAAAGCTGAGTACATTTGACCTCACGGGACCACTTTTTGGGTGGGATCATTTCGCCTAAATAGGCGCTTCGAATCCGCTCTCGATCTATGTCATTTTTGTCACTCGATCATACTCCAAATAATCATTTTTCACATTAACATTAATGTAAACCATCCAATGAACCTGTTTGAATCCTTCATTTTCCTCTGATGACGATTGATTTGGTTTTTTTCAAATTCAAATGATTCACGATTCGTTATTACTTCTTCCCTAACAATTTGTATATTTCCCTCTCCCTTTTCCGACATAGATCTGATCCGATCCAACCATGGTCTTCTTTTCGCAATCAGTCCAGTCAACTCGAAGTGAAACACAAAGTGAGAAGAAGAAGTGATGAAAGCTGCGAATGTGATTACTTCCTATTCATTCAGCAAAGAGTGTTATGAAAATCATATCAAGGAGATGTGTACACAATGGAACACTTCTTCCGAATCCACAGACCACATCACAAAAATGGACTCACTTGTCATCCTCTATGATCAACGCCTGCTAAAAATCTCACGAACTGAACCCGAAGAGCTCTTTTCGCCCGCATATGAATATATCAATCACGTCATTATCAAGTCTGCCCCATTCCATCGCTTTTGATTTCTCATATTCTTCTCTCTGGCTTCTTCTCTCTATTTCCACTTCTGTTGTCCGCTATTCACAACTATAGTCTCCGATCGCATCTAAGTACACTCTCGTCAGACACGAAACAGAATGGGGAGCAGCTCTCCGACTTCCTCACCCAAAATGCGATTTGTCAGTCACATTTGAAAGTACTCTCTCGCCTACTCACAGATTCGCATATACCACTGAAATCACTGATGGCCACCCTTGTGCAAATCGGTTCCCAGATGATATTCACCCTGGCTGACATCGACGATCAGTTTGTTGGAGTGATCTCTCTCCTATTTTGGACTTTACCCATTCCGTTCTCCATACCATTGTGTAATTTCTGATTCCCTTCCTTTTTTATCCTTTTTAGTGCAATATTTCAGCTCTTTCCCTCAGCACAACAGAGTAGACTGGAAACCGTCGTTAAGCTCGCTCCCTCTCTCTGAGATCTACGAATCATCATGCACTCATCCACTGTGCTTGACGTCTTTACACTGTTCGGGAAAACTCGATTCTCTCGTCGGTTTCGTGTCGATCCCTCTCGCTCAGCCACTCCATCTCTCTTCACAAATTTCGCCAGCTTCAGATCCATCTCTAAACCCTTTTCAGCCATTTTCTGCAAGGATCTCTCCCACACCATCATCGACAGGGTTCCTTGTCACGAATCTCGTCTTCAACCTCTTGCGAACGTTTTTACGTCTCCACTCAAACCTGACCGTGCATTGGTGCTGCATTCGTCAGAAGTGGTGAAGATACTGCTCGAGGGCGCAGGAAGAATGATGCGAAATGGGATGTGGCAGACAAAACTGAAAAGGCAGACGACGTTCCCTGACTCGTAATTCGGGCAGCCTTCGTTGCAAGAACAAGGCCCAGCCTTTCCCTTCATCTCCGAATATATCCTGAGGATCTTTAATCTTTTGTTTGTGCTGAGTACGAATCTCCCAATCACCGACACCATCCTCGACACTGACTTCATCACTACTCATGGCTACTTGAAGCTCAAACAACTTGTTATGATGTTTATCATTCGAGAAGAGTTCAAAGAGACTCTGACGGAACACTCTCCACCTTTTTTGTCGATGCCAGGAACCACAACCAGACCTGCCTCTTTTTTTGCAATTGATGGCTCCAACTCGAAAACAGATCCAAATCGACGCAACTCGGGTATTTTTGTATCAGGGAAATGATCGTTTGTTCTATTAATTCGCTTCATTGCTGTAGGATATGTCGATCTTGATCACATTTCTCCATCGCTTCTTCATTCTTCTAACAGAACCAAATGCGCTCACCACTTCAGCAATTCAGCTCATTCCACCCTCTTCAATAGATCTTCCACTTCCTCCGCAATCTCATCCATCCATCCATCCATCCGACTCTCAAGCGAGGTTTCTCTCATCGACGTGGATGATGCCTCGTCTATTCGTCCATCACACCCTGCTCCCCACCCAATCGATTCATATCCCCACCTTTCGTCGTCTGAATCGATGGTTGAAGAGCCATGGACATCTCTTGAACTCTCATCGAAGTTACATTTTCGAGATCTCCTCCGCCCAGCACTCACCAGAAATATGGGCATTCACCTCAATTGGATCCCCATATACGCTTCCACCTGTTACGATGAATGTAGGGTCCTCAAAAGCACTTGCGACGATGTCTTCCATTTGTGATGAATCTATTCAATGACAACTCCTCCAGCTGCTCATCCAAACCCGAATCTCCGCCATATTGAAGCATCCATCACCTTCCAAAGGGCACACCCCGCCAAATCGAGACGATCTTCGGCGTCGTTTGGAGAGCCAAGGCTGAGCTCAAGACTGATCCAAATCGTGCTGAAATGTTTTCTGATTGTGTCTGTCAAGATCGCGACACTGTTCAAGTTGTTTGTACGCTAGTAGATCCTGACGACAGGAAATTAGGCTATTTTAGGGGATGCGGAACTGATCAACTTTTGCAACCTCCTCCGACCCTCCACACCGCCGACGGAAGCACACGCCACCAACTCGACTCATATCCGTCCATTACACACTCTACACGTCGTTGCCATCGACTTAATCGCTAAGCTGCTTGCAAGACTCCCCTAACCATGATGACTGATCGCCGCCACATCCCCACCTCATGCTGGACTTCACATTCCCCTCTCACACTAAACGAGATCTATTCCATCCTCTACTCGCTTTCTCTGATCTTCCGAGCCCGGAATGTACAATTTCATTGCAGAACGACATCAAAGCATGTCGTGTCCCTATTTTTTCACTCTATGGCTTTTTATGTTTCATATCAAAAATTTATAGATAATATGATAGTGATATGATGAAATAGAGTGAAAGAAAAGGAAATTATAAAGCAGGAATTTGGTGGGATCAAAAAAGCGTGGGATCAGTGGGATCAAATCAGAACCCTGGACATCTCTGTTGACGTCAGTGGCTTCAACGTAGAGATTACAAGGAGAGATTTCGAGGCAGCTGGCACTCTCAGGGAATGGAGGATTTGAGGTGAAACATGCAGCAGTCATGGACAAAAGTTCTCGGTTTTCCTGTCCAGAAACACTGAGCGGTGAAATTTGGTTTTTATGTTGTCAGACACTTCATCATCAAAAAAAACCATTGTGGCGAGAAAATCAGAGCGAGCAGTTGTTTCATGATGGAGATACGGAAGAATGAAGGGTCTGAAAAAAAGTGACAAAAATATGTGCTCAACCACAATCGACAATTTTTCACACAGTGAGAGGTGGTGATGAGATGAGATCATTGATACCGAAATTAGCGAGATCCTCAGCCTCCTCCGCAAGAAAAAGAAAACATTCGTAAAAAAACGTCTACAGTGGAATGGTTCGTATTTCTCACCCACGAACTGTAGACCAGTCTACTAACCTCGATGCGTGTCGATGTTATGTCACCTCCACACATGTGTCGTTTCAGCATCGAACTCCTTTCCCAAATCGTCAGACCAGAGTTTGTCATTTTTCCTGCCGATCACTTTTGTCCATGACTGCAGACACTGTTCTGACATTGTCGGAGTTGAACATTGTGACGGGTAGTGTTGGAACTCGGACATCATCTGCTCTTTCAGTGAGTGTCGGAAAGGTTGTGGTGTCCTCGTGCACATTCGGAGTGAGATCGTCCGACTTCGTCCTCCCTGTTTGTTCAGTGGATGGAGGAACTGTTGAATTCTCGCCAAGTCTTTCCGTGATTCGACCATCACCATCGATGCCGATGCTGTCTGTTTCGGGTGGATCGTTGGTTGTGAATGAGTTCGCTCTCACTCACTCTTCGACAGCTCGAGCGTCTGCTCTTCTGGGTCTGACTGGAGGACGAACGACTTTGAAGGGCTCGCTTTGCACTCTGTGTTCGTCGACATCTCCGATCTCTGTGTCATCTGACGCAGTTCTGGCAGTGACCGACTCAACCTCAATCCTCTCGTCTGACTTGACGCATTTGGTGTCATTGAATGGAGGATCTGTGGAAGTTGCTGGATCGATGTTGACATTCACTGGACCGTCTTGCCTTCTTGGAGGAAGTGGATCTGCTTCGATTGTGTCGTCATCGCTGAAATGTGAAGATGCTCCAATCACCAGCAATTCAGGAAGTCGAAGTGTGACGCTGACTCTTTCTGTTGGACAAAGTCTGAAAATCGGAGGAGTGGACAAAGAAGTTCGTTTTGAAGGATGGACAAGCACAGAGAATGGAGGAGCACTTGGTGTGTCGATTGCAGGAGGGAGCTTGTTGATTACTCACACGACATTTTCGGGCTGCAGTTCGTCGTTGAATGGAGGAGCGATTTCTGTGACTTGTGCTCCAAACACGCCATCCTCGTCGCTTGTGATCAAAGCGTCGTTCAGCTCGTGTTTGTGTGGAGATGGACAGAATGGAGATTGGGTTTTCGTTTCTGGAAGTGAGTTGTCAAAAGTGATTGTTCCATCGAACTGGGACGTGACAACATCTGGATTGACGCAGCCAGCTGACTCATCGAGACTTTGGGGAGTGGACAGTTCGCCTTCTGGATCGTCACTCGCATCGTCGACGCTCCTTGTTTATCTGATTGATCATCAGAGTGGATGGATCTTCACGAGCAGTTCTTCGGGATCGGAAGAGATTGGATGTGGAGAATTGTCGACGCCTTGCCGAACACTCTCGACGTCGTTGTCTCGTCTGTCATCCGCTCCATCGAACACTCTGACTGTGACCGACTCGTCGACACTTGACTTCACTCTGACACCAAGCTTGCCTGCTCTTACGATCACTGGATCGTCATCTCCTTTGAAACCGCTCTCCGTGACCTCAACTGGCCGATTCTTGATTCAGTCAAATGAGCTCTCTCTCGCTCATCTCGCGATCAGCCCTTCAACCACACCTTTCCCATCAACTCCCATTTCCATCTCTGAATCTGGAGTCGTCGCAATCATGTCGTGCTCATTCTCTTCCTTCACACTCTCAAACTCTCCCCTCATCGATCATCAGAGTGGAGCGCTGAGCCTGAAGTCGAGCTCATTTTCGAACATCCATCGTTCGGAAGGAAGTGGAAGCTGTCTTCACTCAGCGCTGGATGGAGACATGAAACTTGAAGTGGATGATGTGTGGATGGATGATATGAGTGTGTCGGATGGAAAGGGGGATGGCTTCTTCATTTCGTTCCCATCCACTCTCTCCTCCAATGTGGCTTCGTTCACTCTCACCAATCTGCACTTCGCGTCATCTCCGAACCAGTCCTCCAACGCAAACCCGCATTTCTTGTTCTTGACTGGATTCAACTTGTCGTCGTGGATTGGCGTTGGTGATTCTCGCTTCTCTGGATCGTTTGAAGGAAAGGGTATAAAAACTGAATGGCTGTGGACAGAAGACGAACATGCAGAGATTGGATTGTCGGCGTCGCTTCTGTTCTATCTGACAGAGCACATTGGCCCAGTTGGAGTTGACGAGAGCGGGTATGACATTGCGAAGTGTGGATATCAGTCAGTTTGGTGTCCCACTCTTCCTTCTGCCCTCGCGAAGCTTCCGTCGTCTGGATCGTCGACTGTGGTTGTTCAGGTGCGAGTTGAGATCAACGAAACAATCGACTTCTCATCCTCAACAATCATTTGTGGACGAGCAGCGACGTCACAACTTGTTGTTGAAGAAGACGCACACTTCAAAATCCAGACTGTCAATGTGAATGTTGAAGTTTCAACACTCGTCATCACGCTTCCCTCAGAACTGTCGTCATCGTGTTTGTTCATCGCCACTGAAGGCTCTCTCACCTTCACAACTGTCTCCTTCGTGTCATCCGATCCAGCGAACGTGTTCTCGTCTCAGCTGATCCACTCTGCTGCTCCTCTCTCACTGACGAACGTGAATGTCTCTTCTGCGTCTCTTTCGGGAGTTGCTCTGATCGAGTCGTGGAGTGATGTTGTGGTGGATGGATGCCATTTCACGTCGATTTCTCGCTCGACAGGGTTGGGAAGTGTGATTGAAGCGAACATCTCCGAATCAACTAAAATGAAAGTGACTGACTCGACATTCGAGGATTGTGTTTGTGGCTCGACAGTGAATTGGATTGTGCTGAAAGGGCTGAACACTGCGACGAAGACGCACTCGTCGTGGGAGGGCTCCTTCTCTCTCTCGTCGCCCCGAAGTGGTGTGATGGTGGATTCGGATGAACACGAACCGTTCTCGTTGATCTTCGTTCTGTATCCGCGTGGAGCGTCTCTGGTTGTGAGCTCGTCTTCGGGGATTGATCATCGTCTGTGTGGAAATGAGTCTGTGGCGTGCGAAACAATCGCTGGAAGTGCTTCTGAAAGTGGTGAAAGATCGTTCAGTGTGCGTGGATCGTGTCTGATGGGTGGAGAGTTGATGATTGAGACTGAGGGATTGACAATCGAAGGACTGAACTCGAATGTGGGGACGTTGTGGATGGAGGGGGGAAGCCGAATTGTTCAGAACGTGGCGGACTATCCGAAGCCGGTGACACTTCGGCATGTTTGTGTGGATGTGAGCTCGAGCACATTGGACTCGGAATCGTCGATCCTTCATTTGTCGAGTGGGACTCTGGATGTGTCGTCTTGCTCTTTCAAAAGCTCGAAAGCAATCGGAACGAGACTGGTTTGGATGACGAAGGGAACACTGAAACTTCACACCGTTTCGCTCTCGTCGCTCACATTTTCGACGACACCGATTGTGCTCTCGTCTTTGACAGAAGCGACACTCGAACATGTGACAATCTCTGACTGCTCAGCAACGAGCATCATCAGCGGAACATCACTTCCCTCGCTCACTCTCCAAAATGTTGTGATTGAACGAGTGACAGCGCCACAACCCAACTTCGCTGATTCGGATGCGAGCAAAGTGGAAGCCCTCTGCCACTGGACAGGCGGAGTGGTCGCTCTTGACCACTGCACGACAGTTGTGCGAGGGAGTCAGTTCTCGGATCTGTCGGAGGGTGGGCTTCGTGTGGATGGAGGGAGCGTTGAGATTCACTCGAGCACGTTCGAAGAGACTCACGACGAGTCTCTGTTCTTCCCGTCGGCGCATCGGAACATTGTGTGCATGAATGAGGGAAGGGTGAGCATCAACAGTCCAAATGGAGGAGACGGAAGTCCGGGCCTGCCTTCGCTGTGGATGGACTCGTCGAACTGCACGCTGACGAAGAACTCGCAACCGATCACCGCTCCGCTGTTCATCCCCACTCTGGACACAGCGAAGTCGACATGCCAGACGAGCAAGAAGATGATGAAGCTGACGCTGGTTGGAACGCTGCTGATGCCGTGTGATCTGCACCTGGAAGTGTTCTCGGTGGAAGCGAACAAGGCTGAGACAGGTGCCGTGCAATCACTGGATCTGAGTTCGATTGGGATGGACTGGACAGAAGCGTCTGTGACAGTTGAGCTGAACGAGACAGCAGATTTCCCGAATTTGAAGAGAGAACACGAATGGCATGGTCGACTGGCGTTTGGTTTGGGGACAGACCGAACATCGTGGATGAGAGTGAAACTGAGTGCGTCGGATGAACGAAAAGCGCAAGCGAAGGCAGCGATGAAATGGCTGATCCCTCTGATTGCAGGACTCGCTGCTCTCCTCATCTTCTTCCTGATCCTCCTTGTTCTGCTTCGGAAGCGAAAGAAGAACAAAGAACAGAAGAAGACGAAGCTGTCTGAAATGGGAGAAATCAACCAGCCGATGGACGATGTCATTGTGAAATTCGAAAACAACTCGGCAGACATGACCGACCAGATAAACCGCTTCCCGTTCGACACACCGACTCGCGAGAACAAGATTGTTGAAGACACACACTACACGCAGATCCCAATCCCTCCGGACCAACCTCTGGACCACTTGGACGACAACGCCGAGCCGAAAACTAAAACATCAGTGATCGCTCTAGGACCAGATGGAAATGAAGTGCACGTCGCGCAAACGAAAGACACTCTTTACAACCGACTGCATGGCCCACAACCAGACGAGCAGCTGAACCGTCCTCAGATGCGTGTTCAGCTGGTGGCCGCTCTGACGGCTGTTCACAAACACTCTCCATCGGCTGAGCTGCTGACACGTCTGAACCCACATGTTGTTTTTTTCGACTCGGCGGGTGTTGTCTGTCTCCAAGTCAACCAACACCCGCAGCCCCAAGCTTCCGACAGAGGAAACCAGACGAAACGGGAAGAGGAATTCGACCGATGGAAGGCACCAGAAGTGGCGAACGGGGAAGTGAAAGTGGATCACCAGCAAGCAGCGGTGTTCAGTCTGGGTCTTCTGTTTTGGGAGATCGAGACGGGAATGGTTCCTTTTCGAGAGCTGGATGCAGTGAACGCTCAACGCCAGCTGGGAACAGGGCAGCTTCCTCCGATGGACAGGATCACGTCCGAGTCGCTTGTTGAGATGATCGAGCAGTGTCTGGATTTGGAGGCTGAAAACAGACCGACATTGGCCGAACTGGAAAAGATGCTGAGTCCCCCTTCCCTCCACCAACCCTCCCAGCCGCTCTCTCGCAAACCCGTTCCACTTGTGAACAAAATGAGCTTTTCATGAGGCATCCGAAGCAGCGAAACACATCATAGCGTCTTCAATCTCATCCTTCACTCACAACACGATAATATATTTCTCGTTCTTCACGTCACCCCGTATGGATCACGATTTCTCGCTCCATCGCCAACACTCAACATAACCACGTCACAGCAGCTGGACGACTGTCGAACAGACGAACAATCTCGCCCAGCCATCATCATTCTCACAGCACCCGCCATTTCATCACTCGGATGTGCTGCCACGTCACGCAGGAGAGTTTCCTGAACCACGTCACGACTGTCGAGTGTTCGGAAAAGGAGAGTTGGCATCCGATCGTCAGATTGATGTCACCGTTGTCCCACTTCATCCACACACTTACACAACACCCTCCTCTCCGAACACTCATCCAGCCTGTCTTTCTTCGACGAATCACTCGATTCTGCTGTCTTCTTTCACCGCATTCTCTGGGGTAAGTCTAGGCTCAGATCCGGAAAAGTCTAGACGCAGATCTGCAGATCGGTCTAGGCGCAGATCTCGAAGTCTACACGCAGATCTCTCTTGTTTTGGTTCATTTCGACTTAAAAATGTTTGCAATCAAAGAATACGACGTGAAATGTGAATTTTGTGTTGATCATTTCGCATTTTTCGGCATTGCAGTTTGGAGTTGACTTCAGAGTTGATCCCACCCATGAATGTCGCTTGCTGCCGCTGCAGTATCCTCATCCCAATCACTGGCCGTTCAGTCTTCATCCACAGGACGTATCGCCTTGTTAATGTCCTCCATCATCGCTTTCACACTCAAACGCGGTAGACATTCCCAAGCCGAGTGATTGCGTGTCTGAAGGCGAGTTCTGAGGAAGGAATGAGATTGTTGCGGTGTCACTTGGGACACTTACACTGAACCGCGAGAGAGAAGCCGTGAAAGGAGAGGAAGAGAAGGGCGACGACGCGTTGAAGTGTCCAGTGTCGACAGCCTCAATCTCGTCAATCCCAACCAGTTCAAACGATCCCAACGTGTCGGTCTCGACCTCTTTGCCTGAGGGACGGAGTGTGGGGGACTGGCGAGAAGGCGGGCGAGGAGTGGGTCGAGGCAGGGAGGAGGATGTGGCAGCGGAGAGGAGGGAGTGTGGGAAGGGAGGTGTGTTGAAGAGAAGCTGATGCGAATCTGTCGGCGAACAGTGCAGTTCCTCGAAGATCGGTTGCTTTGGTTCATGCGGTGGTGACTGGGTTGATTTCGGTGATTGTGCTGTAGGGACTGTCTGCTTCCCAGACGACGACTTGTGAAGCGAATGGAAGATGGTTGGGATGCTCTGCTCAGCCTCCGAAGACTCTTCCGACGTGGCTGGCGATCGAGACATGATTTTGAGACTGATCAGGGAGGTGTGCTGTCGGACATTGTGCTCGGACTGCCAGCCTCAAACATGAAGCGCTGGGCAGAGAGGGAGTGGTTGATGCTGCGTGGCTGAGGAGTGGTGGAGGGAACGGGGGCATCCAACTAGTCGACGCCATCTGAAGAGAGAGGAAGGAGCGAGAGATCGACGCCGGTGAGTGTTGCGATGTTGAGAACAGCGGAGAGTCTGTCTGCCACGGCGACGATCCCCGAATGTGCGAAGGCTGGGTTGGCGGAGAATCGATTGAGACTACAGTGGCCTTCTGTGCCTTCGACTCCTCCTCTTCCGCTCTCGACTTGACGAAGAACTCCCATTCCTCTTGCCTTTGCTGCTCGGCGTCGAGTCTCGTCTGCGCGTTTCGTTGTTTGAGGTCGACGAGAAGCTGCTCTTGAATCTCGCTTGTCTTCGAACACCACTTCTCCAGATCAGCTTCGAGGGTCCCATCTTCGTCCAACGCTTCGGAGACAGCGTCGCACAGCTCGAGGATGTACTCGTCTCGACACAGCCACTCCAACACGTCAACCATCCCCACTCCCTTCACCCTCAGGAAGCTCGAGAAGGGAGTTGTGGGTGAAAGAGACTGTGCGAGTGTGGGAGTGGTTGTTGATTGTTTGGACTGTTGCTACAGAATGACAATCAAATCGAGCAAGACGCCATTCGACAAAATCAAGCATGATTTCTTCCTTCCCCTTGTCCTTCAGGTTACCCACCCAGTTCTGTTCGACTCGTGCCATCTCTTCCCGAAAGCTCTGTTCCTCCAATCGCCGTTCTTCCATCCCCTCCATCTCGATGGTCCGGACACGCTGGGCAAACTGCATCACCATGAACGGGTACACGAAGAGAAGAAGGATCCCGTGGCGTGTTTCTTCCTGATGAGTGGTTTTGAGGAAGGAGGGTGAGGAGAAACTCGAGAAGGGACGAGCTCAGAGCGTGATCTGACAGACGGTGTTTCAGGAATGGAGTGAAGATGAGATAGAAGGGATTGGTTGGGGCGAATGACGGGTGGTCGAAGAGAGCGGGCGGGAGGAAGGACGACAGGTTCACCTGGTCCAGCAAAAGAAAGGGGATGATGAAAATCTAATCCAGAAATTGACGGAAGTGTCATGTTTGGCGTGTTTGGGGGGAAAAATAAGGTCAAAAGAGTGTTGGACGAATGGAGGGCGGTTCGAAGGTAGCGAAGAGCGGGCAAACTAAACGAGGAAGAAATGGGGATCTGTCCGAACAAAATAAGAATATGCTGGGTGAACACCGAGTTTGAGAAGAAAGAGAGGATTTGAGGGTGACTCGTGGATACCAAATGGCACGCCAGTTCACACAGTTGCTGGAGGGGACAGAAGAAAGAGGAAATGTCGGGATCGATTCATCTTCGAGATCTGCAACACCTGTTCTGTGTTTCCATGCGTTTAGGCAGTATGAGCAATCGGTACACGGATGAAGGGACACCAGATCACGCGAGGAGATCTCGTCTGAAGATGAGGGAATACCCGCGAGTGAGAGTGTCAGGACTTCTTGGAGGGCGTGGTTGTCGGAAAGGTTGGGTTTTGGGGGAGGAAAGAGGGAGAGTTGATGGGTCAGAGGGACTGACGTGATGGGGCTGAATAGGAGCGGAATTAGGTGCTTAGTGATCAGCGAAGAAAGGGGATGGGACGCTGGTGTATTTGTCATTATGAGAAAACCACATCAAACAATTGTTGCGTGATTGATCTCGGTGATGCAAAGAGGATCGCGAACACGATGGTGTGCAGAGAGGGATAATTCTGGACATGTTCGTCCTGATGTGCGGTGATAACAGCCTGTGCGTTGAACGAGAGCAACGACAGAAGCGTATTCGTGAGGGCAAGGAAAGGCGACGTCTGTTTCGGTGGTGTTGGCGTGAGGGGCGTAGAAATCTGATCTGCCTTGTCATTCTCTCGCAAATATGAAAAGAATGGTTGGCTGTTCTGTTGACTGAATTGAGTGTCAGGTGGTCGAGTGTGATGGTGTCTTGTGTTAGCGTTGGCATCTGGGATTACGATGATCTTCGTGAGGACCCTTGTTAGTTTGGAGATAACGCCGTTGTCGACAAGTTCTGTGACGACAGATTGGATTAAATTGTCTTCCTGTCCACGGCACATGATGCAGATTTCGTCGATCAAGAGGACTGCTCGCCTCCATCCGCCAAGACGGTCCAATTCCTGTTCATCAATCCGCTGAACAGACTCCGAGTTCTCAGAAAGCGACGAGAAGAAGGAGGATTTCCATGCCATCATCTCGCTTGGCAATTGAGACCAGGAACGATTGGACGAGGGCGATAGATGCCTGGAAGAGAGTTTGCGTTTTCGGACACTATTCGTCCAGAATCAGCTGTCGACAGCTTCAAAATCGATGTAGATCTGCTGGTCATGTTCAGAAGGGTGATTGACTGTGTACCACCATCCATCTTCAACAGCGAGGGGTGTATGGTCTTTTCCTTGGAACCACCACTCGCAAAGCCAAAGGTGCATGTCATGAAGACCGCATTTGTTCGAACAAGTGTGTCCTTAACGATGTCTGTGTCTCCGCCTCGTCTCCTCATCCTTTGCACTCCCTCTTGTATATTCTTCGTGTTTTTCCGGCTTTTCTCATATCTGCAATGTCTCTTTGCACTGGGCAGGGAGGACAACGCGTTTGGGCCATAGTTGGTTACTCCTCACGCCTTCAGCTTCTTTCCTGGTCTGACCTCATTATGTTGTCCACAGCCTTGTAATTATGTTTATCTTTGGTTTTTGGTTTCATCTTTCAGCCTTTGTTCTTCAACAGTCTTTCTCAGTCCTCGTTCACTCTCCTCCGAATTTGCATCTTTTAGATGCCCCCTTTCTCGCTCCTTCTCGCACATTTCTTCCTGCGTCATCATTTCCTGTCATCCTGGTTTCATTGTTCTTCTTTCAAGCGGGGTGTAATGTTCAGCCATGTGCGGAGGAGACTGGTTCCAGATCAAAATCGATTGAGGTGTGGATGAAACGAGAGTGTCATCAGGATTAAGAAAGATGGGAAGGTAATGACCAGAATAATGATGAGATGCTGATGATGAAGTCAAGAGAGATATTCGAAGAAGAGAAGGGCATACGATTGGTGAGTGAACCGTCGATTCTGATTGGAGATCCTGGAGGATGGATGAGGAGATCAGTGAGAGTGAACTTGGAGACATGAGGAGAGAGGATATCTGGTGAAATTGAATCCAGAATTTTACAGGGGCATTGGCAAACGCTGGTTGCTGGTGGAATTCAGTAGTGGAAACGATGATGATGAAAAGGAGTATGGAAAAGGAATGGGAGAACAAACACTTGCTGGGGAGCATCCAGTCAGGTGCAGTTATTCGTTGTGCAGGCGATGAGACTTGATCAACCCAGGTTCTGATCGAGATTTGAATCAACTGATGCAATAATGCTGTTAAGTGAAGTGAAAAGCCCAAAAACAGGATACGATGTCTATATTTAGGTTTGAGAAGATTAAAATGTGATTCAAAGTCGATAATAACACGAAGAAAGAGAGATCTGCGTGTAGACTTCGAGATCTGCGCCTAGACCGATCTGCAGATCTGCGCCTAGACTTTTTCGGATCTGAGTCTAGACCTACCCCATTCTCTGCATCTCGTGCCACGCTCACGTCATCACTCTCGTCCCTCCTTCTGCCTTGCTCGGACATCAACAACGATTGTTCGCCATTTCTGGCGCCCATGTCACATTTGGTGTGATTTCAGGGATCGCCGTGCACTCTCGACTCATCATCGCGATTCTTCATTTTCCTTCTTTCTTCTCTTCATTCTCAGCTCAGTCTTTCTATATTTCTGTCTTTCTTTGAGCCATCTTGCTTCTCTTCTCGAGGCATGTTTCTCACGACACGAAACATCTGATTCTCTGCTCGACACAGGGGGTCCATTTCTCATTTGGTCAACGAAACAGCCGATTCTTTGTCATGCGAAAGCAGCATTGCTTCCGTTTCAACTCACCCATTTCCGCATGTCATGACATTTTTTCACCAATTTCGAGCGGTCTAGAAATGAGATAACACGCCAGTGTCGAACAACTTTTTGTTCAGTCTCTCTTATCATCCCTTCCCACACCCAACAAGAGACTCTCACTCTGTCGGATCTCACTTAAATGAAATAGTTTGTTCTTCTCAATGTATTTCAGAGAAAAACGTTACATTTTAGTTTTTCACATTCAACCGTCGGATCCTTCCATAGTAAATTTTTGAATTGATCAAACAGTTGACCCATCCTGTCCAGAATCATGAATGATGATAGCAAAAGTGTCTCCTCCGTAGGCTCTACGGGTCATTTCAATACTTTAAACCAAGATCAGTTCAAACGCCGTGATGTCGCAATCTTCTCTTTGTTCTTCCCACTCTCGAAACAAGTCTGATTTATCTAATTTCAATGTATTTTCCTCGATATTCCGGCTTCCCCAGACAAAACACCCGAATCCTGCTTGGGAATGGACTAAATTTGTTCTCATCAGCTTGGAGATGTTTGCACTCACATTCTTCCGTGTAAATCCCACGACTCACGAACAAACCATGATATCATCTGTATGTCTTCATCTCTTCTCTATTGCTTCCCATTTCTCTCATCTTTCCAGGGAATAGGATTTCTTGATCTATCCAGTTTACAGAAGCATTTATCTCCGTATTTCACATTCGTGAGCATCGGACTATTTGCATATATCATTCTTTTGCTGTTGTTTCTCTTGATAAGTGCAATTCTGCATCCGAAACTCATAGGCACGCAGCCTTGGATAATCACTCTTGTCAGAGCCCTTTTCGAACTAACCGTGACCGTCCTGCTCATTCCGCTCATAAACCTTGCCATCCATCAGTTTGACTGTCACATTGGCTCAGATAAAGTTGTCTATTTTCGTGGAACGACCATCCAGGCCTTTGGAGACACACCGATCCCAAACGTGGTCGGTTTCGTTCTTTCTGTTGCGTTCCTCATCGTACTGTTTGTTGTACTCGTAATGTACCACCTCTTCATCTACCAACACAATCCAAAATACGGTGGACTGTTTTCTGCCCCAACATTTACGTTTCAACTCATCAAGGCGGTTCTCCTGTTTGGGACTGTCTTTGCAATGCGGACTCTGATTGCATGGCCTTTCTGGCGTTTTGTAGTCACAGTCGGCGTTTCAGTGTTTCTTGTTTTGTATATATTCACTCAACTGCCGTTCTACCATCTGATTGGGAACTACCTGTCAATCGTGCAGTGGACCGTTTTTGGGAGTCTTCGAGCCTTCCTGGAACTGGGCTATTTAATTTCTGGGTTTATCACATCGTCGAATGCCGAAGTGGTGGCGCTCGTGGTCACGATTGTCAGTGGAGTTGTTGGACTCGGTTGTGGCATCGGCCTTTCCCTTTTGTTTTTTAAACTGCTCCAAAAACAGACCCGCAGGCGTTGGCTTCTCACTGACGATGGAATGCCACTCACCGACGCCGACGACACTGCGAACAACTTCCTGCCCAAAATGAAGAACACCCGCAACGTGGAGCCTGCGGTTCGGTTCCTGCAGCACAAACAGTTCAAAACATACGATTACTACCAATACGCAGACCTGATCTACACAACCGCGCTGAAGAAGCACAAGACACACGCCGAGCTCCAGTTCCACTACGCGAACTTCCTGGCTGTGTATCGGAAGAACCACGTGAAGGCACAGAGTGTGAACCGCACAGCGCGGATGAGCAGCCCGCCGTTCCCGCTGCGGTTTGTGCTGTTCTGCCAGTCGAAGGACCAGTCGCAGCGAGGCGGAGCGGGGAACGAGATGGCGAATGCGCAGTTCCAAGGTCAGATTGGGAAGGCGGAGGAGATGCACGAGATTGCGAAGAATGCGATGCGCGACTTCTTCTCCAACTTGACTGCGCCGAACCCGAAGCTGAGTGTGATTCCCACGCTTCTGCGGATGATTGTGGAGAACGAGGCGAAAGCGAGGAAGATCTACGAAGACCTGCTGACCACACATCCGCAATCGACGCAGCTGCTCCGACAGTACGCTGCTCTGCTGCTGGACATCTTCAACGACGAAGACATGGCCGACATCATTCTGCACCGCGCAGACGAGATCGAGGAAGACTCGACATCGACACTTCCCACAGCGAGTGGAGGAACAGACCCGCAAGCCGCTGTTCAAGTGATGGACCCAAACGCTCATCTGGATGAGAAGGCGAGTCGGATCAGTGGAGCAAGTGGAATGTCGGGAGCAGCGATGAGACGAAAGAAGAAGCAAAAGAAGAAGAAGAGAGGCGGAGACACACTTGTGACCGAGCTGGGAGGGAGCGGAGCAACCGACCTGAAATCGCTGAAAAACAAGCTGTGCCTGGCGCTGACACTCCAGCACTTTCTGATGTGCATCAGCATGGCGGCAGGGCTGGCCGTGTTCATCGTGCTGGCCAACACATACTCAAACGACCTGACCACTCTTCGCGAAGTGCTACGGCTGGCTGAACACACCGGACGCTCGTCGATGCTCGCTCTGGCGCTGTTTGCGAACGACGTCGTGTACGGCTTCACGTACGACACGCCGCCCGACGGGAAGGTGGCAGCGCTGATGAGGGCGCATGTGGTGCAGCAGAACTTGGTGAAGAGCGGGGCGTACATCACTTCGATTGTGACGCGGATTGCCGACCTGACGAGCTACATCGACCCGTGGGTGTCTCCGGACGTGGATGTGTACGACTTCACGATGGAGGACGTGGCGATCACAACAAACACGTCCTTCCCTCGCGTCGACAGCCGCCCCACACAGCCGATGGTGACGTCGCAATCAAAACAGAGGACCACGCTCTCCGAAGCACTGATCTCGATTGCGCAGAAAGAGTCGGAGATGGGGAAGACAGTTCCTGTGCCGACTGACGAGCCGATCCCGGGCGGCAGCGGGAACTACACAAAAGTGGAGTATGTGACATTCACGCGAGACATGGCGTATCTGGTGAACAACAGTCCGCAGGGCATCATGAACGCGCTGAAGCGGGCGATCTTCTCGTACATGGACGAGACGACAGACGAGGCCGACCTGATCCTCAAAGTGTATCTGTCTGTGCTGCTGGGGACGAGCATGCTTGTGGCGTCGTCGCTGGTGATTGTGTATGCGGTGATGACGATGAAGATGCGAACGAAGAGAAGGCGAGCTCTGATGGACTTGTTGGAAGTGCCGAAGCCGAAGTTGCAGAGTGTGATCCGCAGGCTGATCACTCAGAACAACGACGACTCGATGACAGGGACGCTGGGTGGGAATGGGAACGAGACAGAAGACGAGGAGGGTGAGTATGCGAAAGTGAGTGAGGACGAGGGTGGAGTGCGTGAATCGGAAGCGAGTGATGAAACGCGTCGCACAGAAGGAGTGATTGGCGTGCTGAATGTGATGTCTGAAGTGCACCGCCCAGTTTCGCAGTCGTTCAACACTCTTCCCTACTTCGATTCGCAAGCACAGAGCCTCGCCCTCCTCCAGCCGCTGTCAGACATCACACTCGACATGCCTTCCTTCTCCAACCCCTCCGACTTCAACCATCTCCCGCCCAAACACCACGCCTCACACTCAGCCATCATGCCCTCGCTCTCCTTTCCTGCTCCGAACCATACAACATCGCAGGTCAACATCGGAGACGGGAAGAGCCCCGCGATTGGGATGAACGGCCCCTTCTCGTTTGGGCTTCAGCCGATGCGTTCCTCTCCGCAAAGCCCTCAGGCACCCAACCTTTTCCTTCAATCGCAGGCCGACCTCCCTCTCTCACACAGCTTGTCGGTGGTTCAAATGCCGAGTCAGAAGAACTCGATGTTGGGAGGGAGGCAGACACCGCTCAGCCACTGGTCGAGCATGAGTGTGCTGGGGATGGGTCAGGAAAAGATGAACGAGACAGCTCAGTTGAGGGCTGAAGCGAAGAAGAGAAAAGAGGAGGCGAAGAAGATGAAGGAGCTGGAAGAAGAGAAGCAAAGAAAGGCAGAAGAGAAGGTGAAGGCGGAAGAAGAAGTTCGACGAAGGAAAGAAGAACAAGCTGCTCTGCTTTCGTCGGGCAAAGCGACTGAAGAGCAGAAAGGGTTCGTCCGAAATGTGGTTGAGGACGACAAGTGGGAGGAGAAGATGGAGATGGACGAGGCTCGTCTGCGTGACATGCACATGCACCTCCCCGACCCTGTGACGAAAGGGTTCATTCTTGTGATGGTGCTGGACCTCTCGCTGGGATTGTTGATGCTGACAGCACTGATTGTAGTTGCAGTTGTGATGGTGTTGAGCTTCAGGACGAGCGCAGTGAACCTCACGATGAGTGGGATGCGGTCGTCTGTGCTGGCTCTGAGCGAGTTCCTCCTTATCCGCTTTCTCTTCCCCCTCGCCAACGTCACACCGACCGACCCGAACATCACATTCGATCGCTCGACAAACCCCGTCTTCAAAGGATTCGAGCACACCTCGACCGACCGCGATCTGCTCTTCGCTCTCTTCGCCAACTCGTCGGACTATTTCCATCACCTCCATCTCCGCACGCACTACGGCGCGTCTGAGGACACGATTGTGGGAGACCCGCTGTACGACGAGGTGCAAGTGACGAGGCTGTCGACTTTGGAGAACGAGATGACCCTGCTCCGACTGCAAGACTGCCTGATGGAGGAAGAGGAGAACTCGATGTGCGATGTGGTCGATCGAGTGTTCCACATCGATTTCCCAGTCTTTGGATTGTCATCGCTAATCGCACAGATGCGGTTCTACGTCTGGATGATGGAACAGGACAACTACCAACAGTACGATAACCTCCATCCCAATCCTCGCTTCTTGGCGTCTGCGTTCCGATTTGATCTTCGGAGTGGGCTGAACAAGCTGACGAACGAGATTCGTGACACCGCCAAGTCGACAGTGAGTACATCTGAGACGGTCATGACGATTCTGACTGTGGCTGCCTGCGTCATCTTTCTGGTTGGTCTGTTCGTCTTCGCTCGGATGTGGGTGAACATGCTGATCCAGACCAACGAGGAGAGCGAGAAGTTGATGGATCTCCTTCCTATCTCCAGCGACGAGAGAGAAATGGAACTTCTCCCGTCCATGCTCACTGGCTATCAGCCGATGGACCAAGCGAGGCAGAAAATCATTGAAGCAGCGTTGACTGTGCTCGAGTCAATTGCGAAGAACGATAAGAAAGAAGAGCTCGCAACCAATCTGGACTTTCTGATGATCGCCACCACTCAAGCCTTCACGGAGGAGGAGAGTGAGATGCTAAAGCGAGACTACGAGCACACTGAGCACCACACACGCGAACATCTGCTGATCAGGCAGAGACTCACTCACATCTCAGACGAGATGAAAAAGAAAGACACAGCTTCTGTTCGAATCGCCATCCGACATCTGATTCGCCTTTTCGACAAACATTTCACCGATGACGATGTTCAGTATGGGAACATAATCCCAGCTGAGGAGAAAACAACGATGCAAAACGAGCAAAGGAATGAGGAATGGGAAGAGGCAGAGGATGTTGGGGAGCTGGGTGAGCCAGGGCAGGTTGAGGGACTTTGATTTTTGCGTTTTCAGACTCATACTTGTCTCTTTTTTTCTTTCTTCTGTTATAGCAGTCAACGATCATTCGGTTTTTTCATCCCATAGATTCTGTTTTCTCCCAGGTTCTTGGTATTCAATTAGACATTTTTTTTCTCGTTTGTCTAAAGAGTTATTTTTGACTATGGTTTTTAAATTCATTCGCTGTGTAACCATGTGCGGATAAGAAGAAACTGTGAATTCATCAATGAATGAAACCCAACGAATGAAGATATCTTGGGTTAAAGAGAAATGAAGAGAAGACGTGCGAATTGGGTGATTTGAGAAATGGACCAACTGTCCCAAATTGAAGACAATCAGAGAGAAGTGCAGAGAGGCTCTTGTTGTCTCCTTTGGTGAACGGTGAGCCATCAATCTGCACTTTTCTTGCCGGAAACAAGAACAAGCTTTGAGAAAAGAAGGAAACGGGTCATGTGGAGAGATCATGCGCGACGACATTTCGGCAGATCGGAAGAGATGGATGAATACAGAAAGTTGGTGAAAGGTATGAGCTGAAGTTATGATTTCTATATAGTGACAGACTCCTTTGTGAAGAAGTAATGAAGAGATGTTGTCAGAAAGAAGAGATGCGCGGGTGTAATGAAGATGTGCTTGATGGAGTGAGTGCACAGAGTGTGTAGTGTCCAAAGTGGGGACACTTGTGAGGGGGGGCGAGGTGAGGTGACGTGGATTCCGCGAGTGAAAATGAAGAGAGTATCACTCGATTGTGAGGTGGGTGTTTGTTGTGAAGTGAATGACCGATTCTCGAATCAAGTCGGTCACGGGTTGAAGACGAGAAGGTCCACAACTGGTCCTGCCGTCCCCGTCAGCAGAGTTTGTTCCTTCGGTGCTGGATGGTTCTCTTGTTTCTTCTCTTTTTCCATTTCAACAAATGCTTCCAGAATCGTTGAGATTACCGGCCTGTCCTGTGGGTTCAGTTCGAGACACTCCAAAATCACCTCTCTCATCTTCCTGTCTTCGATTTGTTGTGTCGGTGGCTTGACTCCCATCCGAACTTGGCGTTGGGCATTCAGCGCATCGTATTCAACAAAAGGGACAATTCCCGTCTCCACTTCCCACAAGATCAGGCCTAAGCTAAAAACCGCCGCTTTATGTGCATTGTGTTCTTTCTCACGGAACTCCATTTCCGGTGCTTCCCATCGCAGGCCCTCCTCCTCCCGAATCTTCTGCTCGATGTTCGCGAGGTGTTGGTGCATCTCCAACGGCTGCTGCGGATCCTGCTTGTCTGCTGTTTCTCCGGTTCTCTTCTCGGCGTCTGCCTTCAGAAACAGATTCTCCTCTCCATCGAAGAGGTAAGCGTATGGCGACAGATGCGTCAGAATCGTCGAATGCGGTTTGGTATTCAGAAGTTGAGACAATCCAAGAACGATCCGATGTTGCAGACCGAACTTCGTGTGAAACTGGATGGTGTTTGGATGGAGGCGTTGGTACAAAGTGTGAGTCTGGCGAACAACTCGAACATCAACCGTTTCGGAGCATCGAACAACTGTCTGTCCGTCAGCCTGAGCAGTCCTGTTTTGTGTGGACGACGAGGGATTCAAGGTGCTTGTGTCTGTTTGTTCCATTCCTGCATTGGTCATCAGTCTGACGGAGGTTTTGTGGACGATGAGGTCGCTGTCAGGCATTTCCATCTTTTCGATGTCAATTTCTTGGAGCTCTGCCTTTGGAGTCTGATCGGCTTCGTTCTTCTTCTTCTGTCTTCGACGCCAGCACAGAACGAGGATGATGACGAGCGAAATTGTGACGAGAACTCCGGCGACGAGAGGAATCCACCATTTCATGCTGTTCACGAACGACTGGGCCATCTTGTCGGACGAGCTCATCCGAACAACAAACGACTCGTTGGTCTTCGCTTGCCCAAATGAAAGTCGGCCTCGGAGCTCAAGTGACGACGAGAGAGATGAAATGGACATTTGTGGCACGACGAGTGAGATGGTTGTCTCTGTGAAGGAAGTGGTTGAATCGAGGCTGAGTGGCAGCGGGAGTGCCTTTCCCTCTTTCTTGTCCTTCTCAATCTCAAACACTTCCAGGAACAGATCACATGGAATCAGGGTCTTCCCTTCGATCCGAACAGTGAATGTCTGCTCCTTCTTGTTGAATGTGGATTTCGATGAAGCAGACGAGAGTGTGGGGATGAAAAATGACGATTCCTGTTTTGCTTCTGCTCCTCCAACTTTGCAGTTTGTCGCTGAAATCCACGCCGAAGGATGGTCGCCTGTCCCGTCGCCACCATGCAGACTCCCAACCTCAACCACTCCCTCTTCCACACAACGCACATTCTGGCGAACGGAGGGGAAAGACTCGAGGTCGGGTGAGTTGTCGTGGAATGTGCATGTTTCAATGGAGAGATGACCTCCTTTCATGCTGACTGCTCCCTGAGGAAGGTGGGAGAGGACAGTCTCGGTGATGTCTGTCGTGCAGTGAGACAGCTGGAGAACGCCCGTTTCCCACTCGCAGCACAGCTCGTCGACTTGTGAATTCGATGGAAGTGCCTTTCCAACGATTGAACCGTCTTTCAGGACGACAGAGCAATCAGAGGCGAAGAGAAGGACGAAAGAGGAGAGAAGCGACTCCACAATGACATCGACATCTCTGAACTCGATCAGCCCAGAAGTGATTTCAATCAGTCCTTTCTCACCCATCGTTGCGGAAGATGGAACAAACAGTTTCGGCTCAGTCGACGTTCCTTTCTCGATCACAAGAATGCCTTGCGAGAGACAAATCACGGGTGACGAGAGAGTGGCATTCAAATTGATTCGAATTGAGATGTCCTTCGCCTCAACATTCATGGCAATCTTCCACGCTGAATCCATCGATGAACACGGCCTGTCTTCACATCCACACAGACGCGACGAGTCGGTCGAGGCGGAATCGCAGAACACGATGATCCTCCTTGGCTTCTTCTCCGTTGTGAATGTGAGCGAGTCGCCAACAAAGACAACACCATCTGTGTCTTTGTTCTTGATCGAGACGATTCTGTACTTCGTGCTGTATTGGAGCGTGTCTGGCCAACCAAGTGCCATTTCCGTGCTCACTCCCGTCGACGAGTTCAGAAAGATAACGTCGAATGAGTGGTTGGAGTCGAGGAGCACCGAACAGACTGTGTTTGGATGGAGATCTGTCCCATCCAAAGTGAGCTCGAATGAGGTGTTGGTGTCGGTTGAGAAGGAGAAGGTCGCAGTGTCAACACGAGGAGGGTGGGGGACAGTGAACGAGGAACAGTGTTGAATGGCAGCCATTGAACCGTTCTTCAACGAGACGACAGACACGACATCACCGAACTTGACACTCGAAGCGTCGGCAGTCGAGATGGGAAGTGTTAGGAGGAGTTGTGTGTCTGAGACACGTTCACACCCAACATCGAATTGGGCTCCTTGAGATGGTGATTGGACGTGGAGTTTGGCAGTGAACGTGCCAATGTCGAATCGTCTTCCGATGAGTGTCACAGAAACTGTTTCGAGAGAAGAAGCGAGAAGCGGTTGGAGATCTTCGAGCCGAATCGGTTCTGCGGGAATGTCGATGATGGCAGTGTCTTCGACGGCACTCAGCACGTCGGGGATGGAGAAAGCAGTCACTCGATAACGAGAAGAATACTTCAGTTGCTGTGGGAGAGGGGAGAGGAGAACGGTGAGGTTCTGGGAAGACAGAGCTGGACCACCTGAGTCTCCATCGAATGTGCTGTGAAGGGTGATGGACGAAGATCCGAACACGGCATCATCGTTCTCGTCGATCTCGATGAGTGAAATCGAGAAGTCTTCACCTGCTGGGAATGCATCTCCAATCAACGTGATCTCTCCACTTCGCTTTGATGGAGCGACGAGTTCACATGAAGCAGTGTGTATCCTCGGAGGGGTTGGAGGTGTTGTGAATGTGATCGGCTGATTTAGTGAACAGTGCAGGGTCGATGAGGTGAGGCTGAGGACAGCGTAGGCTGTGTCGTACTTCAGAGTCGTTCCACCATACACGACAACAACGCTCTTCCCTTCAATCTGCGAGGAGAACGAAACAGAAAGAAGGATCTGAACAGAGCTTCCACATTCACACACAGTGAGAGTGAAAGTTTCTGCTGGCATTCGAAGGGAAGTGAGTGTCAAGATCACTTTGTTGATGTTCGAAGCATCAAGTGCAGAACTGACATTCGTCAGGGTTGGTCCGAGTGGAGTTTGGAGTGTCACCCCATCTGCTTTCACGGTCATCCCATCCTTTGTCACCGAGCTCACTGTGTACGTCGTGCTGAACTGGATCTGGTCCAAGAGACTGGCTTGAATGGATCCTTGTCCAGTTGTGGAGGAGTTGAAATCGACAGTGAAGGAGAGACCTCCAACAAGCTCGATCGCAACGCCAAACTTGATTGGTAAATCGGTCCCAGCAACAGCAACGACGAACGAGGATGAAGTGCATTCGGCTGGTGCTGTGAGAGAGGAAACGATGGGACCAGCAGGAGCAGAGAAGGAGAGATTCTCGTCGATGAGGAGCTCGCTTCCCCCACTCGACCCACTCAGCGTGTATTCCTTCAAAAACTGCAGATGAGTGTTGTTCTCGACCCAGTTCGCTCTGAACGTGATCGTGCATTCTGTTGGGCTTGACACAGAGACAACTCCGTCACTTGAAATCGAGCTGGCCGTGCTTGATTGGACTGTGATGGAAATGGAGTCCTGTTTGAGAGCAAAACCTGCCAATGTCAGTACGATCGCATTCTTTGACGAAGCGAGAGAGACTTTCTTGATGGTTGAGATGCGTGCTGGTTCTTCCGGTGTCGTGAAAGTGAGACCAGAGTTCAGGAGAAGTGGCGTGCCATCCTGAGTGACAGATTGCACTGTGTAAGTGTATCCAAACAGCAGATCGGCAGAGTCAGACGGATACAACACAACTGGAAGTGATCCGACGTCGTACGGTGAGGTCGACGATGACGTGATTGAGAGTGTCTTGAAATGCGGGTCAGTGTTTGCATTTGAGGAGGAAGACTTTGGCAGGCCTTTCAATTGGAAAGCGTAGCAAGTTTCGGCTTCCAGAGCTCGTCCTGTCATTGTCAGTGTTGCTGTCGTTTTCGAAGAATCAGACCATTCACTGATGACGAGTGAGGTGATCCGAGAAGGTTCTGAAACGATGAACGAGTTTGGATTTGCGTCAATCAGGATCGATGTGAGAGGTGCGACTTTCGAGGTGAGCGAGAAGATCGTGTATGCCTGTTTGAATGAAAGAACTGGCTGATCTCCAAAAATGGAAACGGACGCAACACTCGAGTTTCTTTCCTCACTCACAGCATCAGAGAACGACACTTCGAACGATGGACCTGTCGATGAGTCCAGCTTCAGCGTGTATGTCCCTTGAGGAATCTGTCGACCTCGGACAACGATGTTCGTTGTGTTCCCACTCGATCTCAACTCTCCCCAGATCCCAACAATGCGCGCTGGTTCAGTTGGAACTTCGAAGGTCGCTGTCTGTTCAACTGCTGTCGGAACTGTGGAGATCGACAAAGATGTGATTCTGTAGCGGCAAGAGTATTTCATCTTTTGGGGAACCGGGAAGAGCGGGATCGACAGAGTGTGAGTTGTCAAAGCAGCGTCACCAGTCACTCCTCCAAATGTGTCTGATAGAGTGATGGGAGTCGTCCCCGGAATCACAACTCCAGTTTCATCAATCTCGTCCACTGATATCGAGAACGGTGTACCCGCTGGGAAGGCTTCTCCAGTCAGAACAACCTCCCCATCTCGCTTCCATTCTCCAACCAGAGAACACGACGCTGTTTGGATCCGAGGAGGAGTGGCCGGCGTTTTGAATGTGATCGTCTTATCCAGCGAGCTGTGAAGGGAGGATGACGTCAGACTCACAACTTTGTACGTTGTTCCATATTTCAGTGATGATCCTCCGAAAACGACAACCTCAACAGATCCAACTTTTGAAGACACGAACGAGACAGTGAGTGGAATTGCAGTCGAGCTGCCTTCTTGAACTGTCAGTGTCATCGCTCCAACAGGCATTCGAACGGATTCCAGCGTCACAATCACATTGTTGATGTTCGATGCATTCAGATCTGCTTTCACATCCACCAATGTCGGTCCAAGCGGTGTCCTGAACGAGACAGAGTCGCACTTCATCTTTCGACCTTCCTTCGTCACCCATTTCACGGAATAGTCAGTGTTGAATTGTATCTGTCCAGGCAGACTCGCTGAGATCGTTCCATTTCCTGTTGTTGCTGATTTGAAATCAACCAGAAACGAGAGACCACCAACCAGTTCCACTGTGAACCCAGATTCAATCGGCAGGTCTATCCCAACAATCCCAACTGAGAATGAAGACGACGAACAAGTGAGAGGAACTGAGATAGATGCGACAATTGGACCAGAAGGAACAGTGAACGACAAATCTGGGGTGATGATCAATTCGCTCGATCCACTTTTCCCAATATTCAGCGTGTATTTCTTCAGGAACTCGAGATGGGTCGTGTTTTCTTCCCAGCTCGTTTTGAATTTGATCCAGCATTCTGATGAGGTTTTCACTTCAATCTTCCCATCACTCTCAATCTCTCTCCCATCTGGTGACTTCACAATCATCCTTGTCGTGTCTTGTTGAAGAGCAAACCCTTTCACAATCACAATCACTCCATCCTTCGAAGCCGTCAGTGAACACGATTCAATGGATGACAGGCGAGCAGGCTCGTCGGGTGTGATGAACGAGAGACCGGAATTCTGGAGGAGAGTTGACCCATCGAGAGAGACAGAATCTACTTCGTATGTGTATCCAAACAGCAGGTCGGCCGAAGAGTGAGGATAGAACACGATGGTTTTCGAGCCAGATTCGATCGGGTGGGAAGTGCTGGTGCGGACCGTGACTGTTCGAACATCAACCTCAGTGTTGGCTGCGGTGGATGATGTCGCTTTTGGCAGGCCTTTCAATTGAAATGTGTATCCCGATTTCGGCTTCAGTGCGCGTCCTGTCATTGTCAGTGTTGCTGTCGTTTTCGAAGAATCAGACCATTCACTCATCGCGAGTGAGGTGATCCGAGAAGGTTCTGAAACGATGAACGAGTTTGGATTTGCGTCAATCAGGATCGATGTGAGAGGTGCGACTTTCGAGGTGAGCGAGAAGATCGTGTATGCCTGTTTGAATGAAAGAACTGGCTGATCTCCAAAAATCGAGACGGACGCAACACTCGAGTTTCTTTCCTCACTCACAGCATCAGAGAACGACACATCGAATGAAGGACCTGACAATGAGTCCAACTTCAGCGTGTACGTTCCTTGAGGAATCTGTCGACCTCGGGCAACGATCTTCGTCGAGTTCCCACTCGAGTCTAAATCTCCCCAAATCCCAACAATTCGCGCTGGCTCATCTGGGATTTTGAAAGACAAACCACTCTTCACAACAATTGATGTGGTTACCCTGGTAACTTTTTCGAATGTGTAAGTTGTTCCATATTTCAATTTCGCTGTGTCAATCGGATAGAGTGTCGCTGATGCTGTGAGAGTGGTTGAATTGCTGAATGACAATGTGATGTTTGTCTGAGTGCCAGTCGGGTCTTTCACAAGCATCGAACACGACCCAGCTGTGAGCTTCAGACCGTTCAGCACAATCAGTGCTGTGTTTGAGTCGGTGAGAGATGAGTCAGCGATGAAGATTGATTCCTCGAGTTTGTATGCAGGAATCGTGGCGATTTCGGGCCAATATCGAGTCCCCGAAGGAAGAACAGATGTTGTTGTGGTGCCGGTCCCGCTTGTCGAGCCGGTTGACGAGAATGTGACAAAAGCCAGACGAGGAACAAGCCCACCAGAGATGAGCACACTCATCACACCCTTCACTGCGGCAGTCGTGTTGATCACGATGGTTGCAGTCGTTCCAGAATGAGATACTGAAAAACCAGAAACCGTGAAGGCATTGGAGATTCGAGAGAAGGTATCACTGAGCGAGACTTTGTCCTTTTCCACATAAATATTTGGGCGAGATGATGTCGAGTCGCATCTTGTGTACTTAGAATCGGGAAACTCATATGAGAATGCATGCTCGACGTATTCATCGGTGGAGTGAGTTCTGTTCGTTGCTGTGTTCTCCCGGAAGGCCAAATCGGTAAATGTGAACTGAATGTTATAGAAGATCCCTATTCCCCCTCCACAGCCTGCTGTATTTTGTGAGAAAGAACAATTGAAGGCAACAATTCGCGAGATGCTCTGGACAGCGATGCAACCGCCATAATTTGCCGTGTTCTTGTGGAAGGAGCACGCTGAGATTGTTGGCAGTGCAAAAAAATAGACCATCAGCGCTCCTCCCGCATCTGTTGTACTGCACGACACGAAAGCATTTCGTGCCAATGAGACGCTTTGGTCTTGTCCGGTGCCTGACGAAGTTCCTCCCCAATAACACACTGCCCCGCCGTCAGCTAATCCGCCGTACGTAGTGCAGTTGAGGAAGGCGCAGTCTGAGACGGAGAGGGTGGCTTGGGTTTTGTAGATATGGATGGCTGCGCCACCAACATAACTGGTTGTTGTCGTCGTCATGTGGCGGAAGGTGCAGAAAGTGAAATTGAGTGAAGTGATAGACGATGATGCGTATTTGAATTGGTCGCCTTGGGTGTAATCTTTGCCCAAGGCAGAGGTGCAGTGGGCGAAGGACGAGTTGGAGCAGAGAAGACTCCCGCCAAGGTTCATGTCGCGGATGGTCGTCCCGGAGAGATGGTCAGCGCTGTGCGAAATGGAGCAGCCGAGGATTGTTTGGGACAGGCAGGCTGGACTTGGAGCAAGGCGGGGTTGTGATGGCGTGGTTGAGGTCACATTCGTAAGTGTCGATGAAATCAGAGTTGTTCGGAGTGAAGCACCATCCAGAGAAATGCTGCCTTCTTCTCCATTTTGAGGACTCATTTCAGGCAACAGCAGCAGTGGGCCACTTCGTCCAAGAAATTATTGAGTCGAGAACTCCAGGTCCAATCCAGCAACGGATAAGTGACTTTGAGCATCGGCACTGAGCACGTTGCTTGTTTGAGATGGTGAAATTGAGTCCACTTTTGAACATTGGAGCCAGACAAGGGGGTTGAGGAGACCAGTTTGTGATGAACGATGTCGACACGAGACGAACTGTATGTCCACATCCAATGTTCCAGAAGCAGACAAGACATGGAATGGGGATGATTGAGGGTTCGAGATTATCTCCGAATTCATCAGTTTCAGTCGTGAGGTGTCGATTGACGCGATGCTTCCGCAATTCGGCGCAGAGATGACAAGTGACTGCAAGGTGAGCGAAGTATTCGTCAGAATGAAGAGTACATCAGAATGTTGGACACTTGAATTATTGTCTTTCACGATCTTTCGCTCTGTCGATGGATTGGTGATCTCGGATGTGTGCACGAGTGGTGTGTTATCACCCTCGATTATCATCTGCACAGAAGTCAAATGAATGTTGTCCGCATGGTAAACGCGGCTCTCCAGCTTCCAACGGAATACGTCGTTCGAATTCGTTTCTTGGGGTTCAGTTGGATCACGAAGAACATCGTTCAATGAATTGAATGTGTTTGAATCGAGATGGAGAGATGGTATTTGTCCATTTAAGAATGACAGGAGACTAATCCAGGTGAGCAACATCCACGGAAATGTTGATCAACCCTTTATTTGCTCCTTCAATTCCAGAAAAAGTGCAAATTACGGATTGATCGAGCAAAATGTATATTCTGCCTCTTCTTGGTTTTTTATTGTCTTCAACTTACTGGTACCATGATGTATACCCTGATATTACCACAGTTATTCTCAAGACGTCTCCAAACAACGAGAACAGGCTAGCGAAATCGACGATACGGCTCGACTCCATCAAATACCAATCCAACGCGATTCGCCTCGAATCAAGGCATGTGGCCATCCTTGGAAATGGGATAACTAATACCGATGTTTTTGAAGGAAGAATGAATAAGGGCACCCTTTTTTCAGTCTTGAATTCAACGTGCTCGTTTTCGTCGCTTTCCTTCCACCCACACACAAGCAGTGTTCTCCATGCAGCTGAACATTCGTTTTGTGAAGTGTCTCAGAGCAAGATCGTTCTTTCAGATCCTGTCTCTCCGTTCGAATGCACCGATTCGACAATCTTCATCGATTCAACTGACTTCGTCGTCAACACTCCTTCTAATACGGTCCAATCTCTCGTTACCTCAACCTGTTTTTCCTCATCCATGAAACTTTCATCGTGCAGTCTTCAGGACGTGCTCGTGGCGAGTGATTCCAGCTTCACTGCTTCATCTCTGATTCAACACACAATCATCGAATCCTGCCATCTCCAAAACATTAGCCATGTTGCAAAGCGCACTCAAAGCCCACCAGTCACTCTTCCGTTCAACGTCACAGTCTGCTGCTCGTCCCTCGTCGACTGCGTGAATACTCTCTCCGGCGGGATCGTCCGGAATGTCGAAGACCAAACAACACTCCGCGCAATCAACAACACCTTCACACGGACCATCAGCAACGGACATGACGAAGGGAAGACCTTCGAAAACCTCACTGAAGCTGACGTCGTCGAAGAAGACCACTCGTACCTCTTCTGCGTCTTCCGGAACTGCACCGGAACACAAACCGCTGGCGGTGCAATCAGGTGTCGAGCTGGGTTCAGCGTGTCTGTAACATCGTGTGAATTCTATGACAACGCAGCCAAATCTGACAAATTCGATTACGAGCATATCCTCGCGGACGGCGGTGCGATCCACTTCAACGGTCAATCACAAGGGGGCCTCACCATTGTTCAGTCTCTTTTCGAACGAAACCAAGCAAACGTTGGAGGCTCCATTGGATCACAAAAAGCAAATCATCTGAATATTCAGTATTCCAACATTACTGACAGCTCCACAATCTATTATAATGATGGTGCATATAGTTATGGAGGGGGAATTGCGTTATCCACTGTGCCGATGGAATCCATCATGAAGAACATCCGCCTTCTGAACTGCTCATCGGAGCGAATAGGAGGCTCAATCGATTGCAATTACATGTCAGGAAGCATCATATTCTCCAATTTATTCATCGCGCTCAGCAAATGCACCACAGGAAATGTTATTTTCTCCAATGTGAAAGACACCAAAGCAGTCATCCAGTTTTTCAGCTGCACGTTCTTCGAAAACATTGCAACTGACAATTCACCATCCTACCCTTCACCGAACGATATCCGTTATTATATTGATGAGCCATGGCCCAGTCTCCTTCAGTTGAAGTCAACATTCGTCAATTGTTTCAGCAACTCTCCCACACCCAAAATCGGAATTCTCAACGGCTCAACCTACACCACAACATTTAATTATGGCGAATTTCCAAATTCAACGGAACTTGATGTCCACCTCCCGCCTCCCGCTGTGATCGTCAACGAACAAGAAGGCGAGGACAAAACCGGGTGCGGAACGAAATACGACAACAAATGCAACACAATTGCATATGCTGGGAAGCATCGGATGGCCGAAAAGGCTGGAATTGTCCTGATCGAAGCTGGCCGATTTCAGGAAACTGACAGTTTTGATTTGGACACAAAGAGCGGGTCGTTCACGTCGTTCGGAGACCTCATTCCGATCATCAGCTTCGCGTTGTCCGATGGAGCACCAACATTTGTCACAAAGGGGACCGGAACAGTCAGATTCGAGTCTCTCCATTTTGTCCCGTCGGCTGACACTTCTGTCGTTCTTCAGAATGGGAATGGTGTCCTCGGAATCGCGAATTGTCAGTTTCTCAACACGGATGAGCTGAACCCGCTGATCAGCACTGCAATTCTGAAGGCAGTCGAAGGAGAAGTGTCTCTTTCCACAGTCGAGTTCTCCTCTCTCTCCTTCGACGGTGGCTGCTGCGTGGAATGTGTCGGCACTTCTTCAAAACTCGACATTTCAAACTGCAAATTCCTCCACACGAAGGGAGCCAGTCTCGCACAGATCGTCTTCGAACCATCCACTCCAGACTCGGCCGTGTTCAGCATGAAGTCCACGACTCTTCAAGGCCAACAGGGTTCTGGCGTTGGAGGACTCAAGTTGACCAACGTCGTGTCGATCATTGTTGAGAGCGTGACAATAAGGCATCTTGAGTCGAAAACGCAGAAAGCTGCGATCTCCATCGCAAAGTGCTCTTCTCTCACCCTCTCCTCGCTCCTCTTCGAACTGAACTCTGGGACGGATGCTTCTGATCTCTTTGTCGACTCAGAGTCTCTCCCCGTCGTCTCGTCGACCTCCTCCTTCAGCGTCTCGCCCTCGCCAACAGCGTCAATCAATGGGGAGCAATCAGACACCGTCCTCCCACGCCAAGTCCTCTTCGTGGATGCATCGTCAGCAACGCAAGGCCCTTTCTGCTGGGCCACTGACGGGTGCAAAACAATCTCATCTTTGCTGCCCCGTCTCTCAGCTGGAGTCGACTGGTCACTTTCGATGAAGGAAGGGATGGTGGGAGAGCAAGCACTGAACATGTCTGGGGAACGAAGCATTGCTGTGACAGGCACTTCACAAGCAGGCTCCATCCTCCAACACACGAGTCTCATCTCGTCAGCCTTCGTGGAAGTCTCTACGGGCTCCCTCAGCCTCTCTCAGCTGACTCTGGCCACCGCATCCACAGATCTGTTACTCTCGTCATCGTTTTTCATCGTCTCAGGTGGATCGTTGTCTCTTGAGTCGGTTCTCGTTCCTTCGCTCTCCTTCTCCAACTCTGCCAGCTTCACTGAGATCACCGGTAGTGGAAGTCTGTCCTTGAAATCTATCTCCTTCTCTGACATGTCGAATGAAGGGTCTGGTTCAGTCGTCCACTCCACGTCGATTGGCACTATCTCGCTCGATACAGTCTCGTTCACGAGATGCAACTGCGGTAAGAATGGAAAAGGAAGAAGTGTGATGATTGAACCTTCATCTCCCTTCACTGCGACGAGTGTTGTGATGAAAGATGTGACAATCGAAGAGGAAGGAACAAGCGGCTCACATGAAGTGTTCCTGAAGGGCTCGTCCATCTCAGCCACCATCACCAGCTCCAACTTTGGGTCGACTCTCGGCGCCCTCGCTGATCAAACACGAACCACGATGGCCCAGTTCGTCGGAGAGGAGACGTCGGACAGCACAATGTCGGGTCCTCTTGCCTACCTCCTCCACCGACACGAGACGGGAACTGTGTATGTTGACTCGTCGTTCTGGAATCACAAGTTTTGTGGGCTGGCCACTCTTCCGTGTCAGACTCTCGAAACCACCCACGAGAAGCTGAACGAAAACGATCAAATTGTTGATTTCTCGTCGGATCTGACAATGACTGGGACGGTGACATCCAAAGCCACGTCGTCCACCATCCAATCAACCGCCACGAAGACATTGACTTTGGCAGGCAGTGCCCAGTTTGTCGTGAATGGCGGAGCTCTCACACTCAACGCTCTCAAACTCACAGTTGAAGATATCTCCACCAGCCGAACAACCGCACTCTTTTCTGTCTCAACCAGCTCGCTCGCTGTCTCTGCTTGCAGCATCACCATCATCGACCAGACCAACACTGTGCCGCTCGTGTCTGTGGAGGGTGGATCTGTCACCTTCAGCGGAACCACATGTGTTGTCAATCCTCCACTCGCCTCGTCTATACTCGTTGTGTCAGGCGGTTCGCTCTCAGTCGCATCGCCTCTCTCTGTGACACACCTCAACGCTGCTCGGACAACTCCACTTTTCGATCTGAATGGTGGGACAACAACACTGTCCAGCTCAGTCAAGTCTCTCTTCACGTCTGGAACAGTGTTCTCAGTCAAACCCACAGCTGTCCTGAACCTGAACACGATCACCGATGAATTAACCTCCACCGTTCTTGGCAATCTCGTCATGATGACAGGAGGAAGCGTCGAGTTGTCTGGCTCATTCGCAAACGGAAAGCTCAGTGAATCACTCGTTTCTGGGTCTGGAAACCTTCTCATCGATGACTCCTCATTCACAACATTCTCGCCTCTCTCAGCATCGAACGCGGAGTCGAGACTTCTGACCATGACGATCTCGACAGGCGAAACCGTCCAAATCGGAACATCGGCAAAGCAAGTCGTCTTCACATCCTGCTCGTCATCAGCGAGTGGAGGAGTGATTCACGCAACCGTGAAAGACACTGGGTCGCTGCTTTTCCAAAACACAAAGTTTGCTTCGTGCTCAAGTTCAGCAGACAATGGAGGAGCGCTAGCTGTGATCGTCTTGTCAGGCTCTCTATCGCTGCACTCGTGTCGGTTTCAGAGCTGTTCGAGTGGGAATGACGGCGGGGCCGTGTGGCTGGATCTGTCGAAGATGCCAACTCCGTCACAGTATTCGCTGCTGCAGACGGAATTTGGGACAGGAACGTCAGCAAACAAGGCGTCTGGAATGGGCGACTGTGTGTTTGTGGTGGGGGATGATCTGCGACGAGTGATTGTGAGGAGCCGATGGCGAGGGTCATTCGAGGAAGCGAAAGAGGGCGATCTGTGGGGAAGTGACCAAACAACTGCAGGAATGTGTTTGCTGTGGCTTCTGCAATCACGTGTGATTGGAGTGGGAGAGGGAGGAAGGGACGACGCAACGGGTACCATTGAAACCCCATTCAAGACATTCCATCGCTGCTTTGTGGAAACAGACCAAAGCGATGGATCATTCGCTGTGGTTGTTATTGAACGAACTCGGATCGGAGAGAGCAGTTGGCTGGTGGATCAACTAGCATGGACGATGGATGTGAGTGGAAGTGGTAGTTCGTCTCAAAGCGAAGTGCTGTGCAGTGTGAGTGACAAGGAGAAGAACCCAGGAACAACCTTGTCGTCAGCACCGAACGCGATGATCACTCTGAGCGGGCAGACTCTCTCCTTTTTGGACATTCTGTTCTCTTCATTTTTTGCCCCTCGCTCGATGCAGTTTGTTTTCTCTCTACTGGCATCGTCGTCCCTCACTCTGTCGTCCTGCTCGCTCTGCTCATCGTCTCCGATATCTGTCTCCCTTGTCTCCGTGTCTGGTTCATCATTTTTCTCAGCGGACAGCTATTCGATGAGCGGTATGTCGTTTGTTGGGAAGTCAGGACTGGTTCAGTTTGGGGATGCAAGCAGAATTGCATTGACATCGTGCTCGTTCTCGTCGATATCTTTGGAAGGAGCGCTGCTGTGGGGAACAACAAGCGGTGCCATGAAAGTAACTAACACAGACTTCTCGAACTGTTGTGGAACAGAGTTCGGAAGCGTGATTCGAATGAAGATTGTCGGAATCACAGCAACCATCACGAACTGCAGCTTCACGTCGTGTTCAACTGAAGTGAGGCTGAGCGAGAATGGCGAGAGAAGTGTGGTTGGGGGAGGATGTGTGGTGGTTGAGATGATGACGCGAAAACTCTCGACTCGTGGTCTTCGCTCTTCCTCTGTCGACCTCACTCTCTCCTCGTTCTCCGACTGCACGCTGACCAACACTGACACCTCCTCGTCTCAATCGTCGTTGGCTGAGTTCGTGGGAGGGAGTGGATTCTTGATTTTTGGGAACGAGAAAACGGATCATATGATTCTTCGAAAAGTGATTCTTTCTCGCTGTTTGTGCGGAGGGTTCGGAAAGATGATTTACTTTGATGGGGGAGTTGTTGTCGGGAGAAGACGCTCACTCTTCACGGATCATCGTGACATTTCTGTTCGAGAGTGCAGAATGGGAAGCATCCATCTGCAATGACTCTCATTTCATTTAAATCGTTCTCATCATTTCACGTCTTGATTGTTGATTCACTTCATCAAGCTCGACCTCTCTGATCTTTCGTAATTTTGCCTACACGAGAGTAACACTCGAGGAGGCGGTCACCATATGAAAAAACGATGTTGTCAATTCTTTGTTGTGGGACCGATCCAGAAATGCACAATTATTCTACGAAGTGAGTCCCTTGTGACGTAAATCGCATTATCTTCAAAACGATGATAAGATTATTCCCTAAAAATGTGATTTCTGACAGATATATGCCAATTCGATTCGTGTTGATTTATCAAGAACGCTAAAAAGGTTTATAAAACTTCTCATGTCAGTTTTGATGCATGAACACAGTTCTTGAGACTGTTTTTTTCCGACGACTGGTCACTTTTTCACTCCTATAATAAGTAGTATAGAAGAAGAATATCGATAGGCTCCTATATTGCAGTTAGTCCGGGAATTGTACTACTGGGAACTGAATAGTGATTCTCAATTCCGATTGAACAGAGTATTATTTTTAAAGTACAATCAGCTATGATTCCGAAATGCCGGATAATACTTGTTTTCTTGCATTTTGGTGGATACCTTTTTTGGGTTCAAATTCAAGTATTTAGTCAAAAAAGAGACCTCATTTAGTGAGCTTAAATCTAAAGGGTTTTTTTCATTTGTCGACAAAACAAACGTTAATTTTTTATTATCTGATTTTTTATTTTGTATTAAATGACGAATCAGCTTCCACCAAACAAACTTAACGAGACTCTAAAGAATGAAAAATTAATACTAATCACCGAACCAGTTCTGAATCGTTCTGGAACCTCATATTTGGCACATGGTACTTTCGATTACGCAAGTGAAGATAAACCTGATGAGATTTATCGAGTTTACATTCCTGCTTTCATTAAAGGAGCAAGACCACATCTGAACCCCGATATGTATCACAGATTCGATAACTGTTGCAATAAAGAAAAATTCATTGAGTCACTACACAGTGAGAATTGTGAACTCGTTGGTGAATACAAAACATCAGAGTCAGTCGTGAAATATCTTCATGAAGGAGTTGAATGGAGAATCAAACCATCACAATGGATGAAAGGAGTCAGAACACATAAGATGAAGCGTAAGCATTACACTCAATCGTTTGTTGAAAACGAACTGAGAAAGCACAATTGTGAACTCATTGATGAGTACAAGAAAGTACACATTCCTTTTCACTATCGAGTGATTGGTGATGATAAAGTTTACAAAGCGAGACTTGATGAATGGTTTAGAGCAAAGAGAAAACCTCACTTGAGGAGGAAAGACAGAGAAGAACTCCATCGACGAATCTCCGAATCAATAATGACGAATCGATTATTTTTCTCCTCATTGACTATTCCGGACTAAATGGTGACCCAGGTGGACTAGGTGCCCCAGGTCAAAATTTGATTTTCATTTTTGAAAAGTCCACCACTTGATGAAGTAACTCCATAGAGAATAAAAAAAATGAATTTTAAAAATTGACCTTTATTTTTGTGACCACCCAAAATTGTACCAACAAGGTCAATATCGACACGGCAAGTTCATTTATCATGTTTCTAGAGTGATCTGACAACATTATATGTACTTATGGGAATTTTCAAAATTAAGACCGATTTATTTTTTTTCGGATTTTTTTTATTTCGCATATGAAGAGTAGGTCCAAAATGTTCAAGTGTGAGACCTCGACGTAATTTCCCTTGATGCTCAGGCAAAATGGTGCCCTTGTGATTAATGCGTAAAACTACTTGGAGGTTGTGTTGGAGACGGTGGATTTCATAAATCCGCTCCGGGGTTCATGTTGGCATCACTTAGATGTGACCGTAAATCATGCCCACCCAATGCGTATTCCTTCAAGGACTTCGCCAGTGTTAGTCATTAAGTAGGATCACGATAGCATGATCCCCAAAGGAGTATCGGGTTGTCTTATGGAAACTCTCACGAACGTAAAATGGAACTAACCTTCACGTATTTTTGTTTTTCCTGAAGGTTCGTACAAAAATATATGTCATCATAAGTATTCCAACATGAGATCAACCAGAAATTCATAATACTCTTTGATTATTTTTCCATTGATTGTCTCGGTTGTTTCCATCTCAATTGATTCACCAGAACTGTCTTTGAACCAGATCTTCACTATTGATTGTCGAGTACTTAATTCCCACTTCTTTCGCTTCGCAATCTGTTCGTTACAGAAAGCAACATAAGAATCATTGTGAGCATCAGTCTGAATCCAATCAGCATGTATAGTGAAATTCTGAGGAATATCTTTGGAGATGACTGTTGACGAATCACCAATTTCTTCCTTCACATGAATGAGTTTACAGTCAAGGAAGTGAACATATTTTTGATTTCGCGAATTGGTAAAATCAGGAGGAAATTGAGCAGTGTTTGAATTCTGAATAGAGAAATAACGTTTGACCATTTGTGATTTCTACAAAAATAAAATATTCAATTTAATATCCCCTCTTCCCTTCTTCGAATGCTTCTTGGAGTCGACGATCTATAACATATCGCACTCGTGGTTGTCCATTCTCAATCCAGAACAACCAATATGTAGCCTGATGTAGTGCCAAAATAGGTGGAGGAGGACCTTCTGGAGTTGAGGTGAAATATGGATCCAGAGCGCCTTGATTGATTGGTGTTCCTCTGTAGACAATGTTCACTGATTCTGCTGTCGATATACCTTCTTCACCACCTGCAATTTCACTTCGATCTGTTGGAACCATAAATGTGAAACAAGTTGCATCTGTTACTGGTCTTGTTCTCTTGTAATCTTTTCCTCTGTCGTGAAATACTCGAGTGGAACAAATTGAATGTTCAAACTCTTCTGTCGCTGAACAACCAATGAAATCACCATTCACCATCATCATTTGATAGAACTCTGGTGATATTGTTGACATTGGGAAATTGGGAAAGTTGGATCCAAGCATTTCGAAGTGACCAACATATTGAGGATTTCTGAAGACTGTACATTCGTTAGGTCTTTCAGGGAATAAGCACATTAGATTCATAAGATTGTTGTGTTTGATACTGATGTTTGATCTTACTCCCATGGCATTTGCTTTTGATTGTAACGATTGTGTGTCAATTCTTTCAGCTTTCAGAACATAAAGAGTCTTCGAATATGTGTTGAAGAGAGATTGCTTTGTTGCATCAGTGATTTGATAACCATAGCAAATCGAAGTGACTTTATCCACTGATGAAGAAAGAACAGTGGAAGTTTCTGGCGATGTAGCGATGTATTTGACACTACCTGATGATGCCGGTTGAAAATATTGAATTCGTTGAACTGGATTCCCGATTTGTGTAAACTCTTGAGTCAATGTCGAGAAGTCTCCATCGTACATCAATTCTGTTTGGGATTGAGTTGACATAGTTGTAATCGAAATACTTGGATTTTGATCGATACTGTTTTCAAGTGTTTTCTGTACGATCGTAGAAACTCTGATAGGACAATACACAAGTGAATCTGTTGTCAAATGAAACCTCAATCGGAGATTACCAAAGATGGAATTTGGATACTGATCGAAAGTACTTAATGGAAGCAAATTCACAAATGGAATGACCAGTGGTATCGTAAATGTGATGTTTGAAGAGAAAGCATTGACTGGACAACGATAGTATCCACACACACTTGGATCCATTCTCTGAACATTTTCCCAAAGGCTGTAACAATGCTTCATGTTGTTTTTCTCTTCATGTGACTTGAAAGTGTGATAAAGAAATGATTCGTGGATGTGATTATTCTGGAGTGTATTGTCAATGATGATTCCTTGACTGTCGATGAGTCTCATGTCTCGAATTGCATCTGATGATGATTTAAAGCCGTAGAACATTCCATACATTCCAACATATTGCCCAGATGCACTAGTTGGTTTCGAATAAGGAACGGGAACTGTGAGATCGATACGCAAATGACTCTTCGAAAACTCAGTCACATCATGACCATCATAGCACAATGGAACTTCAATCTCATCTGTAATTCTGCACGGCATAGGAGGATTTGTTGGATGAACTTCCTGAATCGAATACACATGAGGTTCTGAATCCCATTGTTTTGGCATATACGATTGCACTTCAATTTGTTCAATTGGTGTCGATGTTGGTTTGGATTGATTAGATCTGATACTTCTCATTTCTAGAAAAATAAAAAATACAATTGCATTATTTTCTTTGACAGTTTTAGGATTTCATTATTCCAAGTTCCTTGTGGAGTGCTTTCAATGTGTGATTTGGATAGTATTCAACAATAGGTATATCATTGCTGAATCGTAATACCCACCATGTTGTTGCAGTAGTCGCTAGAATCGGTGCTGGAGGATGCGTAAATGTTGTCATGTCAACACCCTTTTGACTTGGATCGAGAACATTATAGTATATGTCAATTCCACCTTGGTAAATCGGATTGGATCTCAATGTGACTGGAATATTCTGACCTCTGGAACGAATGGAATCATTACAGTTTGTTGGACATCCACTTCTCTGTGTTGAAAAGCATAAAAGGAAGTCAGTATTGTCATGAATTGGTCGCACTCTTGTCATTTTTTCTCCAGTATATGGTCCATCACCTTCGAGCTGTTCTTCAACAAGAGAATCTGTGAATGATCGCTCCAAATCATCAGGAATAGTCAGGTATGAATCAAGATTGAGAGTTGACAAAGCAAACTGATAGAAGCGAGCTCCAATCGTTGATGTCCAGTTATCTGGATAGTATTTGTCGAGGAGATGCACACGAAGATCTTTCTGCATTGGATTGTGGAAACAAGTGACTTCATTATCGTAGTGACGGAAGAGGAGCATACTATCCTTGGCATTAACGAGAACCATTTGCTGTGTACAATCAATACTTGTTGCCGTTGGTGTCTTCTGAAATGGATAGAACGATATCTTTTCTGCTGGAATTGTTCCTGGACGATCCTGATACATCTTCTTCAGATTCTCTTTCGCAATTTCTTTTATTTGATATCCAGCACTCATGCAATACACATCATCAACGCGATAATCGATAATGTTCAACGAAATATACTGATCCACAAATTCTGGTTCTTTTGTAACTGTTCCTGCTGAATTATTGTAAATGTCTTGAGTCACTGCTGATATCCTAAATGATTGGCCAATCTGAACAAAATTCTTGGTGCAGTTTGCTAGTAGAGAGTGGAAAAACCATGGACGATGTTGGTGACAGTCAGCAATTGCACGATGAATTGGTGGTCTTGTTACGCCAACATTAAAGAAGGATGAAAGTGTATTCTTCAAAGTGAGTTCAGGATTTACTGGACAACAAACAAATGCATCCTCATTAATGTACACACGTAATTTCAAATCACCAAAGAGACATCTTGGATAGTCAGTCATCCCTGAGAAAATCAGAAGATCTTCAAGATTAATCGACACACGAATTGGCACATCGATTGTGTCAATGAAAGCACCTGCTTGTGAAACTGTAGTGAAAGATGATATTGGAATATAGACACCAGCAACAGATTCATCATGCTTCCAACCATTTTCCCAAGGAGTGTGCGAGTGTTTTCGATTCTCCAATTGACTCTTTGGCTTGATCATATTGTAGATGTGAGACTCCATTGACACGTCATTAGTTGTTGTGCTTATGATTCTTTGATTGTTGTGAAGAACAGTAAATCTACTGAAGATCGATGCCGAATGCTTAAGTCCTACGAACATAAATATTCTTTCATTAGAGTATGATCCAACTTTGTCTGGGATAATGTTCCAATTGTTGACTTTCAAAGTGGTTGTGATTGTGAACGGAATAAAGGAATCATCAATTTGGCAAATGTCTTGACTACCAGTCAATGGAATGATTATCTCTTGTCCTCTGTAGAATCGTGCATTCTCTGATGGTTTCAATTCTTGAATAGAAGTACTGTGTGCGCCATCATTCAGAAGATAATTAACATGGTGTTCAGACATTAGTTGCTGTTGGATTTGACCAATGTCATCTCTGGTGTACTTAATTGATCCTGTACTATTGCCAGTTAACGTTGAGGCTCCATGTCTTTTGTTTGTCAGATGTGTTAAATGCGAGTTCATTTTATCAAAAATAAAAAAACAATATTGCTTATTTCTTTTTCAGTTTCTTCTTCTTCGCTTTCGGCTTCAGCTTTTCTTCAAGTCTCAGTATTTCGTCTCTGAGTTTATTCGCTAGTGCACTGTTTCCTTCATTGATTGCTTGCTCAAATTGTGCCATCTTTTCTGCATGGATTTGCTGATCCGATTTCACATCTGGGATCATCTCAACACCTGTCTGTGCAATCTTGGAAATCACTGGTCCTACAAAGGGAATAAGATTCAGAAATGGAGCCCCAACTCTGAGTATGTTTTTGCCAACTGCTGCTAATTTTGATAACCAACCTGGTGCCATTTAAGGAAAATAAAAATATTTGATCATTTGTGTATTATTCGCCTTTGAATTGAATGTTGGAATTGGACGAGAGCGGCATTTCATCATTGAGTACCGAGCATTTCGTGGAGGTTCATACTCAATCATTTGTGGATTTTGTGAACGATTGATCGCTTTATTCTGTTGATACGAATCCATCATCCCTCCTAATCCACTAAGAATTCCTCCTGCTGTTTGTCCGAATTTACTGTTCGTTTGAGAGAGTAATCCACCACCAACTTGAAGTAATGTTGGAGCTAAAGGTTTGATGAATTGAAAGAATTGTTTTCCGGTATTTTTTGAGTTTGTTGAAACTTCCTGGTGCCATTTCTGTAAAAATAAAAAATCAATTCATTTATATTTTTAGCGAGGAAATAATCTCATGAGAGACTTCTGCCCTAACGGGGTATTGCTTTGGTGAGAGAGATACCACATTTGAGAATTGTGTTGTATGCTTCATTGTAGGCAATACTCATGTCTTTTCCTCCAACAAGGATCTTGAATATGGTTCTAAACACTGGGAGAGCATTAATGCATGAACATTTTGTTGACAAATCATCAAGTTCAATCACCACATCGTTGATCAGTAGTATAGTAGACGATTTGGGAACCAGATTGAAATAGTCATTGAAATCAGAAACGAAAAGTCAATTCCAATTGACCATTTCTAAATCTTGTATTAAAAGGAATTTAGGCCATTTCAATGATGCCAATATTTGACCTAAATTCCAGAAATATGTCCAATATTTTGACCTCATTTTAAGCGTCAATTTTGAAGCAAATTTTTGTCATAATCCAAAAATGTTGTCACTTTTTTCGATGTTTTTTCACTTTTGAACTCGAACAAAGTGAATCCAACTTGAGAACCACTTCGAAAAAAATCGAAAAAATTCTAAAATGTCGGGGACGATGTGAGTCGTCGATCAAAACAATTCTGATGAAAATCGGTTGAGAATTCGTGGAGCTACGTACCGAACTGTGGTCAAAAAGTGACCAAAAGTCGATTTTCAGATTTCGCTACTAACCACTACTTTATGTCTCAAAACCACCTCAAACATCTTCTAAAATTACAAAATCGATTTTGAAAGGTGAGAGTCGCGATAAAAACACTTTTGGAAAAAATGTTTGATCCGACCCATTGAGGATTTTACGAGTCGAATTTTTCGAGATACGGTATGGACCCTGTCTTCCATCATCTTTCGCTCAGGAATCGTCCTCTTATGACGCCTTTTGTGTTAGATCGGATAAGAACGCCTTCTGGCGACTTTAGGTATGAACCTTTTCACGTCACGATCCTTCGGACACTTTTTGCCAATTTTCATTTTTAACGCTAGATCTTCTAAATTCTTCGCATTCGCGTCCTAGCGACGCTTTTTGAGATTTCCTGTTTTCCCACTTCATTAGTCCTCTTTTTGCACACACCTTTGATTCACCACATTTTCACCTCACTTTCAGTCACCGTCATTTTGTATGTGTTTTCACATATCATCCTCCCTTTCTCACGTTCTGAGGAGGGAGTGGCTGAATTTTTAACACTTTGTTCGGTACTTTTTCTATAAAGTTGATTTTACGTCTTTTTCCCCATATCTTGTCCGTATGTTTGTTTTAACAAAACTCATTTCAGCATATTGTATCACTCATCTTCTTTGTTCCATTTCACCACTTATCCGTTCATAAGACACTCTCATTTACCTCATTTCACAACCCTTTTTCCGTCGTTCACACCTCACGCGCACATCATTATGTCTTCATTGTTTTGACTTTTTGCTTAATTTGACAAAAGAGATTGAAACAAGGTACAATGAAGTGAGCAAGTACAATAGTGAATGGTGAAGTGGATGAAGTGAGAATTGAGGTACACTAATGTGTTTTATGAACGCGTTCATCGAAATTTCGCATAAAAAGAGCAAACAAAAGTGAATGAAGTGAGAATCAAGCGATAAAGTGAAGTGAGGAACGAAAGAAACGAGAAGATCAAAACCAACGAGATCCTGGTTCAGAAATGAGTTTTATGAACGCGTGAATCGAAATTTCACAAACAAAGAGCAAACAAAAGTGAATGAAGTGGCAATCAAACAATAAAGTGAAGTGAGGGACGAAAGAAACGAGGAGAGTAAAAAACGACGAGATCAAGGTTACAAAATGATTTTTATGCGCGAACGAAACCAATGTAGTCTAATCCATGTGAACTGAGTTTAGAAAAACATACTTGTGAATCTTAAAACATAATTGGAGAATTGATATTGAGCGGGCACTGTGGATTGTTTCTATTGTGTTCATAATTGAATTTTAGAATTAGATAAATAAAAAACAAGAGAATACCAGTTTAGTTCCAGTTGTGAGACATCCTTTGCGACCATAAACAGCAATGCTTCACTCGATTGGATGGTCACTCTTCAGTCCGCTTTATCTGGTACACAAATTGATTTTAAGAAAGAATGAATGTGGAAACAGAGGATACCAATTTCAATCCTTCAGTGACACATTCTTTCGAATTCTAAAACACCATACTGTACCTCAGATGTGAGGATCATTGACATCGAGTTAACTATGGGTTTTAAAAAGTGAACTAATCAAAAAACGTGAGCATACCAGGTTCATTTCGGTAATGCCACATTCTGTGAACGATAAAGCGCGATCGTGTACCCAATTCGAAGGTGACTGTTTTGATCGTTTCGATCTGGTACACTACTTGTTTTTAGGAAAGAATGAGCAAAGAAAGTGAACAAACCGGTTAATCTCCAGTCGGATCCACATTGATCAGAGCCTAAAACACCGTGCTGTACCTGAATGAAGAAGACTGAAAAGAGCAAAATTGAGTCCGAGAATGAGTTTTATCAAAAGAGAAGAGTTAAAATGAGAAAGTCAAAAGAGGGAGAACATGAATTCAAGGTCAATAGAAAGTAAAACAAAGCGGCGTACCTTCTGAATCAAAATCGACGATCGATCGAGAAATTTCGAGCACCAAAAAGTTGATCAAAAATTTTAGAACTCATGTTCAACTTTAATTTTTGAAAAAAGTGAGAGACAATGAAGAGAAAATAAGAATGAAGTGACAATGAAAATCCAAGAGTGAAGTGGAGAGAGAAAAAGAGAAGACAAAAGGTGAAGTGAAAATGACGGTACAAGAATGAGTCTTAGGAAAAGATTAAACAAAAAAGAGAACAAACAAGTAAAAATTCTTCGGTGAAACACACTTTCGAGAAGGAAGAGGTGATAGTCCGTCGGAGTCGAGATGATCAGTTGGTGAGAGGTCAGAAAAGAAATTTAAAAAGAGATGATCAAAAAAGAAGAGCAAACAAGTTAATTGTCGAGAGAGAAACATCCTATCAAGAGCTAAGAAGCAGCGGTCGACCAGATCTGAAGGTCACTTTTCGGTTCGATCAGCGTTGGTACGAGAATGTGTTTTAGGAAATAATGAATTCAAAAATGGAGCAAACCTGTTCAAAACAAGTCGGGAATGAAACCACCGTTCATAAAACAATGTGATGTACCTAAATGAGAGAGACAGAAAAAAGTGAATGATCGAGAACGAGAAAGTGATGGTGAAAAAGAAGAGAGAACAAATGTGAAACTAGAAAGCGTGACACACCTAAATCAAACGGTAAAGAGACGTCGGGAACGAGATGAGAGGATCATGTCCCATTGAAGTACTTTCTCCGATCAAACAAGACTGATCGAACCCATCGATGACAGGATCGAAGTCTCGGAAGATCACCAACGATAAAATCACGAATGAAAATTTATTTTTTGAATTTTTTAATTTGTATTAAATGAATCCAACTGCGATGTACAACGAAAGACGTCGAGTATGTTCAGAACAAGCATTAATTGAATCAATGAAAGAAGAGAACTGTTCGCTAGTCTCTGAGTATGTCAGAAATAATGTGCCGGTGACGTATGTTCATGAGGGAGTTGAACTTTTTATTTTCAATGAAAGAGCAAACAGAAATGAATCGACAAAAATACAATTCACAAATGATTGAGAAAATGATTGATCATAATCTCTCAACAACCAGCGAGAATTCGGCAGTGATTGACTCACTTCAGAAGACAACAGAAGGACATAAGACAGCGATATCTTCAATCCAAAAAGTGGTGAGCACAAATGGATCAATCACGACACCAACAATCGGAGGATTGATTAATGTGAATGGAGCAAAGTGGAACATATCAGAGGGATCACTTCCGAAGTATCCTGGAACATACCCGTCCTCAACATTTTCTTCTGGAATTTCAATATCACAATCGCTTGCAGAAACTTCGGGAATTCAGTTCAATGGTGATGGAATAATTATGTGGTCTCCATGTGACAAACCAGCTTTGTATTACTATGATGAGGACACAGGTTCAGGAGTGTTTTCAATATCCACAACAGGAAGTTTTTCTCAACTGTCAGACAGAAGAGTGAAAAGAAATATTGAACCATACCCAGATGTTCTCGAGCAACTGAATAAAGTCGAAATTGTTCGCTACCAATTCAACACATTCGACTCAAAGATCAACAAAGTGACAAAGCAAATTGAAAATGAGACAGATGAAGAACACTTGAAGAACTGCAAAGAGAAATGTGAATGTCTGAAGAAGGAAAGTGAGAAGAAACACATTGGAGTGATTGCACAACAGATCCAAGAAATATTCCCTGAAGTCGTGAATGATTCCAATCCAGATTGTCTTCAAGTTGATTATGCAGAACTCTCCTGTTTTTGTATCAAAGCCATTCATGAATTATGTTCAATTGTCGGACAACAACAGACGGTCATCAATGAACTAATCCAAAAATATAACTCACTGATCAATACTCCAACATGAGATCAACAAGGAATTCATAGTACTCTTGGTTATTTTCCATTGATTGTTCCGTTGTTTCCATCTCAATTGATTCACCAGAACTGTCTTTGAACCAGATCTTCACTATTGATTGTCGAGTACTTAATTCCCACTTTCGCTTCGCAATCTGTTCGTTACAGAAAGCAACATAAGAATCATTGTGAGCATCAGTCTGAATCCAATCAGCATGTATAGTGATGTGCTGAGGAATATCTTTGAAATGACAGTTGAGTTACCATTCATTTCTTCCTCACATGGATGAGTTTACAGTCGAGGAAATGAACATATTTTTGGTTTCAATTGGTAAAATC